>CAUYRH010183046.1:0-30044 GCA_963574655.1 Perodicticus potto
TAGAAGTAAAAAAACAAGCTGAATAGATTTAATGAACTTTAATATTTTCACATGATAGATTTTTATGCAACTCTTAAAATTATCATTCTGAAGAATGTAAGGTGTATATGTATATTAAAGAGATAAAGAATCATGGGCTAGTAGCCTGTAGCACAGTGGTTATGACACCAGCCACATACACCGAGGCTGGTGGGTTATAAATTGGCCCAGGCCAGCTAAACAACAAAGACAACTGCAACAAAAAATAATGGGGCATTGTGGTGAGCACCTGTAGTCCCAGGTACTTGGGAGGCTGAGGCAAGAGAATCGCTTAAGCCCAAGAGTGTGAGGTTGCTGTGAGCTGTAACAGGACAGCACTCTACCAAGGGCGACATAGTGAGACTCTCTCTCAAAAAAAAAAAAAGAAATAAAAAGAAAAGGAATCATGAAGCATAATTGTTACATTGTTATGCCTGGAGCACTGTGAGAACCTGGGCAAAGAAAGAAATTAATTCTCATATCAAAAATACAAAATATCTTGGTGCGATGCTAGGATTAAGATAAATGTTTTCTTTTCTTTTCTTTTTTGTTTTTTTTGCTCCAGGAATGTAAAGATGTTTTTTATTTATTTATTTATTTTATTATCTTTATCATTAAATCATAGCTGTGTACAATAGTGCAATCAAGGGGTACAATGTGCTGGTTTCATATACAATCTTAACTATTTTCATCAAACTGATTAACATAGCCTTCCTGGCAATTTCTCCGTTTTTATATGAAGACATTTGTATTCTGCATTTAGCAAGGTTCGCCTGTACCTTTCTAAGATGCACCGTAGGTGTGGCCCCAAAATGCTTTCTTTATATTTTTCTTCAATACAAATGAAAACACATCTCTAGTAAAGACATGTAGTGCTCATACATATTGATTGTCGGCTCATACATATTTATGATCTGTCCACATGAGTGGACATGTGAGTGGTTTGTACATCTAAGTTCTTCGTATCTAGGTGGAATCTCATATGATTGATTCTTGCCAATGGCCTGAGATAGCAGTGAATGGAAACATTTTTCTGCTGAAGGCTTCTTTGTTTACTTGGGTGAGTCTCCTCAGCTCCTTTATTCCCCCTTAACAAAATGATCAGAGAGTAATTCTCATGTGAGCTAGTGGAGCTACAGATGTAAACATCTTGGGTCACATAGTTACTTTCTGGAGGTCAGTTACTCTCCTGAGTCACCCCGGTCCACTGTGCACCCTGCACCCTATTTAGAAATGATTTTATGTGTTTTTCCAAGCAACATAACTTAGCTTAACCTTCTTAATACATCTGTTAAAAAAGAAAAGTGATAAAGTCAAAAATATTTTATAACCAAAGAAAAATTTTTTACATGCATAACTTAAATAGAAATCACAATTGTCCTGTGGTTTAAAAATATTTAGAAATGAAGTAGATTTATTTTCTGTTAAACAATATTAATTTGAATTTATTTTGTACTTTCTCCAGATCTGGGTTGATTATTCCTTAGTGCACTCAAAGCGTCTACTAGCCGCTCTATGAGTTACAGCATTATAGTAAAAGGCAGCTTTAATTTTATTTAATTACAATAACAATTTAGTTTTTGTATGTTTTCATTTATACATTCTTTTTCAAATTTATTTAACATATCTTTTTTTTTTTTTTTGAGACAGAGCCTCAAACTGTCACCCTGAATAGAGTGCTGTGGCATCACAGCTCAGAGCAACCTCCAATTCCTGGGCTCAAGCGAGTCTCTTGCCTCTGCCTCTCAAGTAGCTGGGACTACAGGTGCCTGCCACAATGCCCAGCTATTTTTTTGGCTGCAGCCGTCATTGTTGTTTGGCGGGCCCAGGCTGGATTCGAACCCACCAGCTCAGGTGTACGTGGCTGGCGCCTTAGCCCGTTGAGCCACAGGCACCGAGCCAGTATTTAACATATCTTAATGAAAACCTTCCATGTATAAGACATTTTTCCAAAAGTACCGAGGATATAGAAATGATAACAATAACCAAGATAATTACATTTGACAACTATCTTTTTTTCTAGACCATATTTGAAGCATTTTACCCAATGTAATTCTCATGTATTATGATAAGCCTGGCTATTATTCTAGTTTTATATGTAGAATTGACATAAATCATGCCATATAGCTTCACAGGACAGGAGAGCCTCTACCATGCCCAGAGGTGTTTTTGAAAGAGAAATCAAATACGAAGGTAAAATTGTAAGTCCAATAAATCTTCCTAGCTCATTATTCTTATGATTGTCCTATGTAGTGCATGGTCTTAACAGAAATGAGCATTGTAGGAAAAATATAAAATTATCAGAACATTGGATGAGTGACATGGAGAGAAATTCAGGGGCACTTAAGCAATGACAAAAAAGGATACAATTAGCTGGGCTATTTTGCTGTCAAGAAGGCACATAACTGTACATTATAATGTTATTTCATTATTATTTTTAGAGATAGACTTACTCTGTCATCCTGGGGTTGAATGTCGTGTCACCCTCATAACTCACAGTAACCTCAAACTCTTGGGCCCAATGGTCATCATGTCTCAGCTTCTTAAGTAGCTGGGACTATAGGCACCCACCACAATGCCCAGCTATTTTTCTATTTTGTAGTAGAAATAGGGTCTTCGTCTTGCTCAGGCTGGTCTCAAACTCCTGAGCTTAAGCAATTCACCCTTCTTGGCATCCCAGAGTGCAAGGATTTCAGATGTGAGCCATTGTGCATGGTCCATAATGTTAAATTATTTATGATTTTTCCCAATTTATTTATTCAGTGGATTATGTAATAGTACCCAGCTGGCCAAAGTTATATAGATAAGTAGGAAAGTACAAGATATTAACTGAAGGCTCGGCGCCTGTGGCTCAACGGGCTAAGGCGCCAGCCATGTACGCCTGAGCTGGTGGGTTCGAATCCAGCCCGGCCCGCCAAACAACAATGATAGTTGTAACCAAAAAAGATATTAACTGAAAAGAGTAATATCACTGCTAAGTAAGGGTAATCAGTCCCTGAGCATTACACTCTGCACTTGTAGAGTAGATTAAAAATGAACTGCCATGCAAGTTGTGGCTACAGAGATCAGTCAGGGTGGGCCTCTTGGTCAGATTATAAATCAATTCCGTAGCACTACCTGGAGATGAATGAGTGTTTCAGAGAAAAGGAATGAAGTTCCTTGAGATTTAAGAAACACTGGAACCTACTTTATGTGGAGGTTATTTGCATGCCTGTTCCTTCCCCTTTAGAAATTCATTATGACGGTGGAAATCCAGAGCAGGTGTTGCAATCCAAGAATAATCCACTTTAAAATAATTTTGCTATAAAACAAGTATTCAGTGTCTTTCATAGGCAGTTCACTCTTTTACGGCATTATCTAAAACAAATATGTAACTCTTTGTTGTTATCACTTTATAGTGATTTCAAAATGCATAAATCTTTTGCATCATGTAAAGACTTTGAATTCCTTTGCTTATGAGATGTGAAAAGAATGTAAAGCACTATGGTATTGATGAAAACAAATTACGTTACTATCAGTCACTATTGGAAAATGTGAGATAACTCATGCTTAAGGTTGGTGAATTAAACATAAGTAATAGTCCTGTACTATTTTTAATTACACTATTCATTCAGTAAAGGCACTCTAAAGAGAAGGAAGACGCATCTTAAGGTCATAGAGTTCATTCATTCATCTTTATAGTACTAACGCCCACCAATACTCTAGTACTTATATCTATGAAACATACACAAAAAACAACTACAACATTTGAAATGTTTGATTAGTCCCTGATAATTAGCCTTCATGAAGCCCCCTTTGTGGAACACAATGACTGCCCCTCGTGTTTTTCAGTTAATAGTGTCAGTAGTCACCTGTACATGTATTTGGTTTTGTGTATTGTTATACTCTTGTTCATTGTGAAATCGTAATTCTTTTTGTTAGAAATGGAGGCCAACTGTCATAAATGGACCTATCCCACAGTAGTTTACTAGCTTCATGTGGTAAGATTTAATTATAATATTTACAGCTCAGGGCCAGGACTGAAATTTTTCTGAAAGAAGATTATTCTTTTTTATACTGCTGTTGAACGAGAAATGGCTTTAGAAATTAGCTTTTGCTACAGACTTAATAAAGTTACTTAATATATTCAACCTAAAATTACAAAGTCAAATATTGCCTATATAAGGAATTTAGGATCTAATGAGAAAACCCCATAGCAAGTATTTTTTTTATTTCCTATGATGTTCAAAGTTAAAGCAAGGGTAGATACCTCCATTCTTACACAGATTTTCAGCAAATATATTATCTCAAACTCAAATTACAGTCCCAGTAGTCCTGTTTAGATTTCAAAGCAAGTGCTGAGGAAATGTTCATATTTCACAATCTGTTTAACTAGGACATTTAGTATTTCTATCCAATCCTTAGTTGGAAGTGATTATGTCAAAGTGATGAAAAGCTAAAAGTCAAATATCAATCTATGAGGGATCTATACATATCTTCAAAGTAATGGATATGTTCTGTTAAAACCATACCCATGACGGAAACTGTGTTTGGCAGCACGCACATATTTGAAAATACACTCTTAAAGATGGGATACATACAATGTCATCAAAATCACCCTTAACAGGTGAACATCTGCAACTGATTTTGACAAAAAAGAAACACTGATTTTGAAACTCAATTAAAGAAAATATTATCACCCTCCCCCCCAAAATACATTATTCTCATTAGCGGCTCTGTATTAAAAATTATATTCAATTGTTGTAATTTTTTTTTTTTTTTGAGACAGAGCCTCAAGCTGTCACCCTGGATAGAGTGCTGTGGCATCACAGCTCACAGCAACCTCCAATTCCTGGGCTCAAGCGAGTCTCTTGCCTCCGCCTCCCAAGTAGCTGGGATCACAGATGCCCGCCACAACGCCTGGCCATTTTTTGGTTGCAGCCGTCATTGTTGTTTGGCAGGCCCGGGCTGGATTCGAACCCACCAGCTCAGGTGTACGTGGCTGGCGCCTTAGCCGGCTGAGCCACAGGCGCCGAGCCTGTTGTAATATTTTGAATATGCTCAGATGACTTCTGTATATACACATGCAATGTCCACTTTCTTGTTACATAATTACTTATTTCTCCGAGTTTCTCTATTTTGCATCTTGGGCTTCCAAGCCTAAAATCTTTTGGCTCTTTAAGAAAAAGTTTACCAACTCTCCTTTTATTCTTCTATGATAGAAGTTTTCTTAATAATATTCAATGTTAATCTTAAGAAATATCTTCATAACATTAATACATGATGTTTAAAGTATTTTTATATTTTCTCCTTTATCAATCAGTTTATAAATACGTATGCAACAAAATACTTTATATGGCGAAAAAGTACCTGCTGAGGTACTTCAGTGAACAATAAAATAAATATTTGTTTTTTATTTGTCTATACGTGAAAAAAGACTTAATAGGGACTAAAACTCAATGATCTTAAAAATATCCAGATGCCAGAGGCATTTTTTTGGTTAAATTATTTTCGCAATTTCTATTTATAAATTGGTTTATAAAACAATAACTTTCCGCATAATAAAATAATTACTTAGAAAAACAACCCAACATTTTTGTTTTCTTCATATATGCCTGGTGTTCTTTCATATTGTTCAATTACATTTCTAGATCTCACCCTTCTCCATGGCGTAATTGCTGTCCTTGCCCCTTGCCTTGAGGTTTCATCAGCCTGAGACCCTGAGTCACAGAGATGCGGAACTGACTTGACGAGCACATGTGGCCTGAAGAAGAACTAAGCCTTCTCATTAAGACGTGGGGGTTCTTGAATTACTGCAGAATAAGCTGGACCTTGCAAACTATTAGACCTCATGGGTGTGAATTTTCCAAACTATTTTAACCATTTGAACAAATCAATAGCCATAATTAACTTTCACCATTACTTTGTCTCTTAAATTAATATTAGGTTTTCATGAATGGATAAGACAAATCCCTTCATTTAAGACTCTTAAGTGGAATGACGTAGCAAACAGGACAGAATCAGGAGCCCCCCTGAGATTTCTGAGCTTGCTGACTGTGCCCCGTTTCTATCCTGTTCTTAGACACTGAAATTGTCATAGCGAAGGAATTCATAAAGCATCTGAAATCTTGCACAAAAAAAATGAAGAGATTTTGCCTAGCAAGGTGGTCTTTTCTCAGTCTTGTTGATGGATTGAATTTTGAAGGAAAACAACAAGAAGAAAAGAGTCTCTGCATGGTAGCAAACCCAACATACGACCCGGTTTGATGCACACCTTTATGATTAGATACTGTAATGAAGGGATCTGGCCTGGGTATGTGTTGTATCCCTGAAGACTAGGAAAGGATAGGTTGTTACAGTAGCGAGGCCAAGTTTTCAAGAGAAAATCTAAAATGAAATAACAAGATTTAGAAGAAATATTTTTGACTAGCCACTACTTGCCTACTAGATACAATTTCATATAATTAGCTTATTTTATAGTGTCAACCAATCTATGGTCCTATTATTATTATATAAGGAAGAAATTGAAGACTTGGCTTCTAATGAATTTTCTCCAGTGTTTCAAAGCTAGTATGTACTTTACTCAATTGAGATTCATGTCATTCGTTTAATGCATTTACTGACTGTTCCGGGATTAGATTTGAGGTGTCAGAGAAAGAGAGGTGTCAGTGTGATTCCAGCATTTTTGGCTTGACCAACAGAAATAATAGAGTCATCATTAACTGAGAATCTGGACTTTACCAGAAATCATGGTGCCCCATGCATATTGCATCCTTCAAAATCATCAATTCTGAATTTTTAAAATATCAGTTAAAGGAACACTGTAGTTCTTTACCTTCCTCACACATTTTTTCCATTATTACAGTTAGCAATATATGGAGGCATATCTAATAATAATAATTTTCAATTTTTTAAAACAAAGAAGGCAATTAATTGTATGTTTATATAAATAGTTGAGCCTTGATAATCACTGTGTCGGTGAATGGAGAGGGTGATGTAAATGTTCAAAGTGTACCTGTTCCTTTTTCATTCTTACTGCTGTTTTAGTGTTGTGACTTTTATTGTGAGTAGTGTTGTAATCTAGCCACTGTGACATTTAGAGTTCTTCAAGGTTCGCTGGTTGCCTCACATGAAGCCTTCTGACACTGAGAATGTATCATATCTTTTTGTCAGTAATGGCACCAAAGAGATTCATTTTGCATTAAGGGGAGAGCCAGATGAGGTTATTTTCAAAGTTCATTCTATACTGAAGTTTTATTATTCTAGGATACATTAAAATTTCTCTGTATTATTCTAGGCAATTAAAATCCAATATTTAAATTGTATTTGAAGGATACGGAAGGATTTCTAAGAGCCCAGATTCTACTCAGTAGAATTAAGTTATCTCCTGCTCTGTATGTGCACTGTGGCATGTTAGAGAGGAGAACTAATTCCTTTGGCTTTCATTTCAATATGAAACTCAGAAAACTAAAACAGAGCCATATTCATTATGTTTGTGTTACAGACGTTCTCAAAATTAGCTTACCAAAAGCAATGACAAAGGCTGTTTAGTAAAATAATTGTTTGATGCTGGTTGTGTGATAGTCACCCATATGTTATTTGTTTAGGGACAGAAGCAAAAACCCAATTGGTGTTTGGCAGTGATTTTCCACACTGAGATCAACAGATCAAAAGATACAGCACTATCAGCTCTTTCTGTTCTGACTCTCCTTTGCTCCTGTTGCTCCCAGCTTGAAAAGTAACTTCAGTGGTTCCACAATGCATACAGAATTGCATCCATATACTTTAACATAATGAATCTGCTCTCTCTTGCACAGTGGTGCACAGCTAGACTACGTTTCCAACCCTCTCTTTTAATTAGGCAGGATCATCAGCCTCACTTCTGACTGATGTGAGGCAAGTGGGAGTGAGAATGCTGAGTCTTCATGGAGTCCTGCATCCCTAAGTAACCACTTGAAAAATGACCATGCTGATCTAAATCATACCTATTCAGAACAGCTATGCAAGTAAAAAATGAATTTTAATTGTACAGAAATATAAAATATTGACTGTAACTTTTCAGCAGCAGAGCTCTAACAATCTACATGGTACTCAGGGGTGCTTACAATATGTTAGACTAATATTATCTCTCACTGCAGTTTGTTTTGCAGCATTATTTTTAGCCATAATAGTCTGCTCTTCATTTTTAATCCTTCAAAGTGAGTTAATCCTACCTTATTCATACTGCTGCCTTTTTGTAAAGGATATCATTGATTGGATTCCACTTAAAGAATCCAATACTCTGGATACTAGAAAACTCCTATACAGTCTTTTGTAGAAACATTCCAGTATTATCAATGAAAATCATTCCCCACAAATTCTCCTTTTATACCCCTGCCATGGATATAATAGCTACCTCCCCAACAGTTCCCAACCATAGAACAGGTACTTAGTAAGTATCAGTTAAAACCTGATGCATGCATTCAAGAACATACCAGGATCTCTATTCCCTTATATTTTAACAATAAGCTTATCCATTGGGTTTCTGTGGTTTGAGGTGTCTTCCATTGAGATTCTGATATTGTTCAAAAGCATGCTCAATAGTTATAAATATACCATCATATCTTGCATATTTATGTGGGTGAATATGCTGGACCTGTTTCTGAAGATAAATTTCTATGCTAGGGACAGAGAAGAGAGCATGATAGTTAGAGTGGGGATATAGATAGAGGAGAAGGGATGTTAGAACAGAAAGAAGAAAAAGTTGTCTGGAAAGGCCTATTTTAAAAAAACTTATTGCTGCCAGATGAAATAGAGTTCTTGAACAGACCAATTTCAAGCACTGAGATCAAAGAAATAATAAAATATCTTCCAACAAAAAAAAAGCCCTAGTCTGGATGACTTCACACCAGAACTCTATCAAACCTTCAAAGAAGAGCTTATTCCTATACTGCAGAAATTATTCCAAAAAATTGAGCAGGAAGGTCTTCCCCAACACATTCTATGAAGCAAAGATCACCCTGATACCGAAACCAGGAAAAGACCCAAAAGACAAAAAAGGAGAACTTCAGGCTAATTTCACTAATGAATATAGATGCAAAAATTCTCAACAAAATCCTAGCTCATAGATTACACTTATCATCAAAAAAGTCATACATCATGATGAAGTAGGTTTCATCCCAGGGATGCAAGGCTAGTTTAACACATGCAAATCCATAAACATTATCCACTGTATTAACAGAAGCAAAAATAAAGACCATATAATCCTCTCAATAGATGCAGAAAAAACATTCGATAAAATCCAGCATCCTTTTCTAATTAGAACATTGAAGAGCATTGGCATAGGTAGCACATTTCTGAAACTGATTGAAGCTATCTATGACAAACCCACAGCTAATATTTTACTGAATGGAATACAACTTTCCTCTTAGAACTGGAACCAGACAAGGTTGTCCTGTGTCACCATTACTATTCAACATAGTGCTGGAAGTGCTAGCCAATGCAATTAGGCAAGATAAGAAAATAAAGGGCATCCAAATGGGAGCAGATGAGGTCAAACTCTCCCTCTTTGCTGATGATGTGATCTTATACTTAGAGAACTCTAAAGGCTCAACCACGAGACTCTTGGAAGTCATCAGAAACTACAGTAATGTCTCCAGATATAAAATCAATGTCCAAAAGTCAGTTGCCTTTGTATACGCCAACAACAGCTAAGATGAAAGGTTAATTAAGGACATGACTCCCTTCACCGTAGCCCTAAAGTAAATGAAATACTTAGGAATATACCTAACAAAAGAGGTGAAGGAACTTTATAAAGAAAATTATGAAACCCTAAGAAAGGAAATAGCAGAGGATATTAACAAATGGAAGAACATACCATGCTCATGGCTGGAAAAAATCAACATTGTTAAAATGTCTATATTTCCCAAAGCAATCTACCTATTTAATGCCATCCCTATTAAAACACCAACATAGTACTTTCAAGACTTGGAAAACATGATTCTGCATTTTGTATGGAATCAGAAAAAACCCTGTGTAGCTAAGTCAGTTCTTATTAATAAAAACAAAGCTGGGGGCATCACCATACCAGGTTTTAGGCTATAGTACAAAGGCATAGTGGTCAAGACAGCATGGGCCTGGCACAAAAATAGAGACATAGATATTTGGAACCAAAGAGAAAACCAGGAAATGAAACTAGTGTCTTACAACCACCTAATCTTTGATAAACCAAACAAGAACATACCCTGGGGGAAAGACTCCCTATTCAATAAATGGTGCTGGGAGAACTGGATATCCACAGGTAAAAGACTGAAACTGGACCCACACCTTTCTCCACTCACAAAAATTGATTCAAGATCTATAAAGGACTTATATTTAAGGCATGAAATGATAGAAATCCTCAAAGGAAGAATTGGAAAAACACTATAGGATAGTGGCCTGGGGAAAGACTTTATGAGGAAGACTGCCATGGCAATAGCAACAACAGCAAAAATAAACAAATGGGATTTAATTAAACTGAAAAGCTTTTGTACAACCAAAGAGACAACAACCATAACAAATAGACAACCTACCCAATGGGAAAGGACATTTGCATATTTTGAATCAGACAAAAGCTTAATAACTATGATCTATACAGAACTTCAATTAATCCACAAGAAAAAAACCAACATGGCAGAATAGTATTCCACGGTACACACATGGTACAAGCTTGCTCATCCATTCCTGGCTTGAGGGGCATTTAGGCTATTTCTACATTTTAGTAATTGTAAATACATCAACGGGGAAGAGAGATGAACAGAATTTTCTCTTAAGAAGACAGACGAAAGCCTAGCAAACACATGAAAAAATGCTCATTATTCCTAATTATTAGAGAAATGCAAATTAAAACCACCCTGAGATATCATCTAATTACAGCGACAATGGCCCATATTACAAAATTTCAAAACTGCAGATGCTGGTGTAGATGTGGAGAGAAAGGAACACTTTTACACTGCTGGTGGGGACTGCAAACTAATATAACCTTTTTGGAAGCAAGTACAGAGAATCCTTAAAGAACTCAACCTAGACTTCCCATTTTATCCTGGAATTCCATTACTAGGGATCTATCCAGAAGGAAAAAAAATCTTTTATTATAAAGACACTGATACTAGACTGTTTATTGCAGCTCAATTTACAATTGCTAAAATGTGGAAATAGCCTAAATGCCCCTCAAGCCAGGAATGGCTTGGCAAGCTGTGGTATACATATACCATGGAATACTATTCTGCCATTAAAAAAAATGGAGATTTTGCAACCATTTGCATTAACCTGGATGGAGGTGGAATGCATTATGCTTAGTGAAGCATCACAGGAACAGAATCCTATGTATTCAACTTTGATATGAGGACAATTAATGACAATTAATGATGGGGCATGGGGGAAGGAGAGAGCAGACAGAGAAGGAGGGAGGGGGTGAGGAAAGGGAAAAGTAAAAAAGAAAATAGTGACTAATTCTCACATAAACTGGATTTAATTTTGACCAAAGTATATTACTTGAACATTAATGATTAATTCAACTTGTTATTATGTTGTTTAGGATATTGCATCCTCATTTATAAGTGAAATATGTTTGTAATTTCCCTTTATAATAATATATTTTTTTCCAATTTTAATATCAGGAGTATCTAGATGAAGTACGATGATTTTGAAGTATTTCTTCTTTTCTGTTGTCTATAAGATTTGGCATGATCTTTTGTTTGAGATTATCCTTTATTTTTATTTATAAATATTAGTTGTCTATTTTTTGAGACTTTGGAAAAAAATAAGAAGAAGAAGTTAACTGATAACTCCATACTAAACCTCAAAGCAGTCTATGATAGACATACTCTCATCTGACAATGTAAATGTTACTTTTTTGCATTATTATTATTATTATTGCTCAATATTTTGGTGCAGCCAACGTCTGATTTATTTTTTGAATGTATTTATCTTTGTTCATTCTTTATGAGGTTTTTGTTTCTAGTTCTTATCTTAAATATTATTATTGCTATTAAATTTTAAGTCTTTTTAATTTTGTGAAGGCAAAAAGTAGAAACCAAATAAATACCTGTATATGTATAGAGAAAAAAAAAAACAACTTATTGCTGAAGAATGAAAAAGAAAACATTGCATGCATTCAATACTAATTTGCAACTAGTTAGGTGGAAGAATCCGTTGATAACTGTATTCTCATCCTTTGGCCACATGACATCCTTACCAATTGAAAAGAGAGAAAGAACACAACTTTCAGTGAATTAACTAACATACATTAGACTCTAAGTTTGAGTCTTAATTTCTCAAATATTCATAACATGAGATACTATGAAAAAATTTAATATATCTACATAGGTACAATTTGAATTATTTCCTATTTAGGAAGTGGCAAGTTTAAATTTTTTAAAGAGATAAAAACATATTTTCTAATGTGAAATTTTCTTGATATATAAACATAGTTCCTGTATAATAAATCATAATACATGACTGTAGGTTTTTTTTTTTTTGAGACAGTCTCAAGCTGTCACCCTGGGTAGAGTGCCATGGTGTCACAGCTCACAGCAACATCAAACTCTTGGGCTTAAGCAATTGTCAGGCCTCAGTCTCCCAAGTAGCTGAGACTACAGGTGCCCGCCACAATACCCAGCTATTTTTTGTTGTTGTTGCAGTTGTCAATGTTGCTTAGCTGGCCGGGGCTGGGTTTGAACCTGCCGGCCTTGGTGTACATGGCCAGTGCCCTACCCCCTGAGCCACAGGCACCACCCTACATGATTGTAGTTTTTAAACAACTTAATTTTCATTTTTGTCTTTCATAAAATGTAGGATTATAATTATCTTCTGGGCCTTTCTCTCTTTGTGTTATCATTGACAAGTGGACAAAGTTTAGCTATTGTCCAAGAATTTCAGATTAAAATATTTATGAGTTAACTGTGTTTTATGAGATAATAAATGCAATAAAAGGCCACCTGTTCCTACTGTAACCCAAATATAGAAGGGACTATAATCTTGAGTTGGAAGAGATAACTACCGTCGCATGCCAAGTCTGTATTAGTTCTCTTAAACCTTAATCTGGTCAGTAATAGCATTTTTATCCAAGGTGACAGACTTAGAGAAGAAAAAAAGTCAGAATGTTAAATATGCTTTATTGTAGGAATGACAAGTGTCAGGATAGATTTCTTTAGAAATTACTGATTTTTCAAAATTGAATGAAAAGAACAAAAATTAGAAGAGAAATGGTTTCAAATTTAAGAAATACTCAAAGACTAAAATAAATTTACAAATTACAAATTATTTCAAAATTGCAGAATTGATTCATAAAATATTTATAAAATGATCACTCTTACATTTTTTAAAGTGGGATGAGAATCCTTATGTTTATTTTTTTAATGAAATGAAGTAATTGACTTTCGTCAATTCTAGTTGAAATGTGTTTTCCACAGCTGTGGAGGCATCACGCTCGGCTGAATAATGACAAAATTCACAATAGTGTGCTGTCTTCAAAACTGGCAAAATACAGTGTAAAGGGAGTAATTAGATAGTGTGTAAGAAAAATAAAATATACACACATGTAAATACTGCACTTCATATTTCTAGGATTACAAAAGAACAAAAAACTAAAATAAAAAAAGTTTCTCTTCCTCTCCTACTGGCTTCACCATGAATTTTGCTGTCAGGGGACAATCACTGAAGCAAACTTCTAGAATACCAATATACAATTGATTACAGAGTTTTCAACTTACACAATTTAGGAAGCTGGTTAAATGCTCTGGGGGAAATTCTTTATTCTATGTTTGATGTTGCAGCCTTAAGTCAGATGGGCAGGCAGTTGAGAAGGAAAGGCTGAAAGGAAATTGGGAGAATGAGCAAATCCATGGGTGCAGACTAGAACTTGCACAGGTCTCTAGCTGCCTTTAAGCCTATAAATGTGACGATTGAGTTGTTCTCCAGGGGAAGGTAGCATCCTTCAGCACAGAGAAAAAACACGTGCTTGGTCCCTGAGTCAAAAAGCTGAAAAGAAGCAGAAGAAACTGGAGTTTCTACCAGCCCAGATGTTGCCCCATGCCAAAAAAGAGACCAACAGGTAAGTGATAGCACACATTAACTGCTTCATGCCTGGTGACCTGCCTTGACCTATGCTGTAAAAAGTGTGGAGCTGGTATTTCACTAATACCTTCCAGTTACCACCCCAAATATCTCACACTAACTCAGGCATGGAGTTTCCAGGAAATGTAGTTCTATATTGGCTAAGTCAATCAGTACAACCCACTACAATTCACCTCTTGTCAACTTCATATTTATATACACCTCTGTTAACTATACTTAGAATATTTTCTAAATAAAGATGACAGCCAAATCATTCTGGTTTATAGCAAAATGCAATGGTCTTTTACAGTTGCCTCCTTCGAAATAATATACAAAATCCATTTCTCCATTGGTGAGTGATGTTTGTTCCTTTTCTACTGAAGCCACATTTCATCTTTACTGTTTTATGAATTAAATATTATGGTATGTAATTAACTGCTAATGATATTTCTTGTGTTATATGTTAGGCAAATGGAAAAGGAAAAAAAGAAAAAAATGTTCACCTATACCCAACCATTTGCATATCCAAAGAAGGAAAAATACTCATAAGAATTAAATTCTGATTTCTGCCATTGGTCATGTGGTCATGAATAGTATTTAAAATAACTTATTCTATTACCCTTTATCTTTAGCCAGTACCTTGGCTCATTATGATTTGCTCTAGGCCATAAGAGGACCCTATGTATTAGATTGTTTTTATTTCCAAATGACTTTACTTACTGGGAATGGAAATACAAGGTGTCCCCAAATTTTACAAAATATTTACAAAATACTCTCCATGTGTCAGCCACCGCTTTGCAACATTTTATAATGAAGACTTTGTAAATAAAGCTAAGTTTAGCTACAAATTCCCGTTTTCCCTATGTATGGCTACTTTACAGGTGACTTTTGGAATATTCTGTATTAAGAGGTACCCCAGGGGTACCTGCATTCCTAACAATACAATTCCCCACAAAGTTTCGTCACCCAGTTGACCTTCCAACTGGCTTTGGTTTCAGGTCAGTGGGTTTAGGGTGATGTGGATTATATTTAGAGCAATACATTTCATGAGTATCTCTAATCATATAATAAGGGAAATGAATCCCTTGGTCAGGAGTGTAGAATATCATGATGGTGAGGAAGGCATTGCTCAAGTTTGTAGACAATGGGTTTGGCAGAAGCATGGAAGGAACATCTGTTTCTGGAGTAAATGCCTATTCCTTTGAGAACAAAGCACTGCTCCTCTCTTCATGGGAAAAAAACAAAACAAAAAAATCCCCAGATAGTTGCCCTGAAGGAACCACACTAGCAAGGGCATTTCTGTAGATGTACTTCCCAGGCACCATCCTGCTACCCACAAGTTCACTGTCCATATTCCTCAAGCAGAGTCACTTGTATTATAGGTGATTTTTTATATGTTGGGCACTTATCTGCGGCAGGCTTTATGCCTTTCTAAATGCCTAATCACTTTGTTCAGAATATCTCAGTTGGGGGCTGCAGAAATGATTATGACTTCTATTAGGGCAGAGACAATAATAGAGAAAAGCTATAAGAATTATATTTTCATTTAAATATCTCCATAAGCACAAAATTATTATATGTATGTGTATATGTGGGGGGTGGTGTGTGTGTGTTTGATTTAAAAATAAGTCTCTATTCTCAGATTTGACTTGAGTCCGAAACACTTGGCACCTTTAAATGGACCAAATCTTATTATCTGATGTGTTATGCATGAAATTGTGTTACCCAAAATAGATATGTTAAAGTTCTAATCCCCAGTTCATCAGATTGTAATCATATTTGGAAAAAGTTCTGTAAAGATATGACTAAGATAAAATGAGATTTTAGGGGGGGACCTATTCCCTTAATACTGTTGTTCGTATAAATAAAAATCAGGACCCAGAAAGAGAGATGGGAGGCACAAAGGCAGGGAAAGCTTCAACCGTGTTGGTGAGACAATCAGGAAGTGGCCTTCAGCAAGACAAGGAGGGAGGTTCAAAGGAAACTAACCCTGCCAGCACTTTGACCTTGGACTTTTATCCTCCAGAGCTATGAAAAAGTACATGTCTGTTGTTTAAGCCACCCACCCTGTTTGGCAGCCCTAGCAAACTCGTACACCATCTGATTGGTGCTGACAAGGTTATGGATACATTCTTTCTTTACAAGGCCATGAGCTATTTGGGAATAGGGACCACGTCTTTTCATTTGGCACTTTACACAGCAGCGTGTGAAGACACAGTCACTCTTCAATAAATATTTGTTAAGTTGATAATAAAAGGGAAAGAGCATTCAGCTTGTGATGCAATAATTTTTAAGCGATAAATAAGTATTTTAAATAAAAATCAATTTGGAATAGCATAGCCATTAAATTTCGAAGATAATATTTTTGGAACAAGCATTAAATTTTCAAAAATATTGTCAAAAACAAACGTTACATGAAAATAAGAAAAATAAAAATTGCAAAGTCTTTTGTTCCCTCGAACTGTTGCTAATAGTATTTATTTGGAAAGAAACAGCAAATTTTTCTTCTTCACATACATTTGTGCTAGAATCATGAAGCAGTTACCTGTCATTTTTTCTTCACTTTCTATTCAAAATCCTATCTGCCTTTCAATCATTGAAGCATTTATTAAATAATGCCTATTTACCAGTTACTAGAATTAGATAATTAAAGAAATAGCACTAGACAGCACCAGATAGCAGCAGACAGCAGCAGGTGCACAGACATGGGGAGTGTAGATCAGCGGCGGGTGGAGGGGGTCTATCTGCCATAACTGCCCTGGGAGATAACTGTGCAGAAACAGAGGCAGTTAGAGAGGTACACAGACTCAGCTTTGCATCGGTGTCAAGACCTAGTTTCAAAAACACATTCTGGTCTATTTCTCTTCTTTTTTAGCCCTTAACATTTTAGCTACATCTGTTATAGCACTTTTCCTTGGTACTAGAAGTATTTCTTTAAATCTGTGCCTTTTTCCATTAGGATAGAAGCCCAAAAGAGGGATCTTGGCTTATTTCATTTTCTATGTCCAACATTAATTCCATGTCTGGCAGAAAGTTAAACTTCAATAAAGACTCAGTAGAAATAAATGTGTTGAATGAACAGTATAGGAAGAAAAACTAAGTTACATGTCAGAGTAGATTGTTTTAAAATACTACTAAGACATGAATGAAAAAATCTTGGGAAAATGTCTGGTAAAGCAATATTTTGTCAATAGGTTAGCACATCTCTGATTATTTCTCTGCCTGATCATATTTACTACCATGGGGAAAAATAGAAATATCGTATAATGTCTGATTTGAATTGCTAACTATAAACTATTTTATTGTCTGGAGGGCTGACTTTTAAGGAAATTTTATAAAGGCTAACAAGCAAATATTTACACTTATTGATTAGAGTTCTTGTGAAATTTGTCCAAAAAATGATGACTTTTGGAAAGACAAAATGAATGTTCTGTATGAAGAAATCATAATTACAGCCAAACAGTTGACAGGACATAAAATAGCATATTCATTCCATAAAGTTGCCCTAAAATTTCAATTTCAGATTTGGCAATCTGTGTTCATGTGGAATATATTTAATTCATATGAGCAAATGCTACTTTTAAAAAATTCACTGATTAATATTAGGTAAAGGCTTTTCTCTAAAACTTCTAAACATAGTAATCCAATACACAGATTCTTTATAGCTACTGAATAGAAATAATAGAAGTCTAACATATCAGGTTCATAATTTTTCTCATACTTAAAGTTGAAAGAGCATCTCAAAGAATAGATTCAAAAAGAACTGAGATTAAACCTAATAATTTTAAAAAATACACTGTAGTTAGAAATTAGAATTGAGATGCACCATCTAACTCAATTTAAAGCTGAGAATTAACTCCCCCCTTATGTGTGTATGTGTGTGTATGTGTGTGTACGTGTGTGTGTATGTGTGTGTTAGCCTTCAGTGAATGAGTTGTCCATAACCTACATCTTCAAATCCATCTAGTGCCACTCATTTTTGCATTTAACATGAACACCTGCACTGATGTTTTTTAATGCTTTAAATTCATTGACACTTCTGGAACTTTCTGCATCTTTATGCAATTTTGTTTACCAGGAGAACAACTAAAAAGGTTGATTGAAAATCTCCTGTCTCCCATTTCACTGAGATTTTGCAATGGTTAATATTCTAGCCAAAACCTCTACAACTTTTTAAAATTTTTTTTTGAAACAGAGACTTACTCTGTTGCCCAGGCTAGAGTGCCCTAGCATCATCCTAGCTAACAGCAACCTCAGACTCCTAGGTTGAAGTGAACCTCCTGTCTCAGCCTCCAAGTAGCTGGGGCCATTGCCACAATGTCCTGCTAATTTTTCTATTTTTACTAGAGACGGGGTCTTGCTCTTGCTCAGGCTGATCTTGAACTAGTGAGCTTAAGTGATCTTCCCACCTCGGACTCCCAGATTGCTGAGACTGCAGGCATGAGCCACCTTGCCTGGCCGCTAGAACAACTTTTTCTTCAGGATAATTTCATTTTTATTTTACTTTGTTGGATAAAAGGAATATGGCATTTCATACTTAGGAAAATCGTACAATTAATAGTTGCACTTATCTCTCTTTACATTCGAATCAAAGACCACAGAGCTTTGCCAACAAAAAGCACAGGGGAAGGTTTTCTGTCTAGCATGTTTAAGTCACAGTATTGTGCCCAGGACTTCCACAAAGCCCATACTGCCAAGCAAGTCAAATTTACAACAGAGTCCTTTTATTGACGAGCCACCCAGTGACTGCCTCTATCTCCCAACATGGGGTTTCTAAAAGCAGCCCCGAGCACTTAAGGAGTTGGGTTTTAAAGGCTTGGTTTGCATCCTGGTTGGCACTCGGGCTGTCCAGGGGCGTTTAGGTGGGGTAGCAAGCAAGCATTGTACAGAAACAGAATTTTGCAGATAGTTAGCTATATGTCTTACATCTTTGTCTTCATATTTTTCCATACATCTTAGTTCTAGTGTTATTTCCACCTGATATTGTTTAAAGGTCAGTTCATTTCCCAGGGAGTTAGTCAAGTTAGTGAGTACTTTCCCATCTATCTTGGGAGTGAAACTAGACTTACTCCATTTTGTTGAGGGCTTGCAGCCCAGGAATTGGCCAGGAGTTAACTGGTATGTTTTTCTACTTTAGCCTAAGCCTGACAACAGGTCAGAGTAGGTGCTAGTACTATAAGGAACCCAGAGGAAGTCCAGAAAGGCTGCCTCATCCATGACCCTTACTGATAGAAAACCTCCTGGTAGTGAGCATCATCTCACCTCTTCCTCTGAGAGTACACCCTCGATTTAGGTAGCTTCTTACATTTGCTGATTACTGCCTCTTGCAGATCCACTTTTCCATGGGTCTTTAAAATCCAGCCAGTTAAACACATCCATCACCTCAAACACTTAACACTCTTTGTGCTGAGAACATGTGAAATTTGTAGGCTATGTAATAGAATAAAACAAAACAAAATTTGACCTGTTGTGTACATGTTTTCTGAACATTATTTAGGATGACACAATAATCTGCTCCAAATTTAATAACCATGGAAGTAAGAGGTCTGAAAAAAATGACATACTTTTGGAAGGACAAAAATGAATGTTCTATATGAAGAAATCATTATTGGGCCATATGTAGGGCCATTTATTTCATAGACTTTCTCTCTGTCACATATAATTTACTTGAATAACAATATGCGATTGAAATTTGTTAAATAATATTTAACAGGAACCTGATACTATATTGAATGACTTCAGACATGCTGTTTATTGATAATAACCTTGCGATATTCATATTATGATTAAATAAGGTAATAACCGTTGGTGAAAATGGTTACGAAATTCTGTGACTATGTTAAATACCATTGTCATGCAACTTAATTGAATGAACTGTATGTATGCATACTACATTTCAAAACATTCCAGTGCAACACTATTCTCTCTGGATCTTTGACATGTTCTGCTTGATTTTTGTAGACATGACCTAGTTCTTAGAAATGGAAAATGGAGTTTGATAGACAGTACAGAATAAAGAGAGAGATGCAAGAGAAGACAGATTGCATTACGGACAGGCTTTCAGTTTTTGCTTGCAACCCTCTTGGAAGGACTGACTGCATTGTTATTCTTAGGTTCCATGACAGGCTGTGTACATATAAAACTTTGAAACAAATTCTTATTTGTTTTGTAGGTTGGGTTAGGATTTGTTGCTTCTATTTAAAAGAGTAACACTTTCAAACTCATTTATGCATCTTTAAAAAAGTAGCGATCTAATTATAGAAGTGTGAATGTCAGTCCCTTTTGGATAGGACATCAAAATTTTAAAAATTCTAATTTACTATCTGGTCTTGTTGCTCTTGTTAGTACGTATGTCCATGACACCCTCCATGGTATATTTATCTCTACAGTTTACTGCTGAAATATTAATCATGGAAGGCATCAGCTTTATTGTAACATAGTGAGGAGGATTTTCTAGATATAATTGGAAGATTGTAAATTATTGTCAGTCTTGTTAACCTTCTAATTTGTTTGGCAAAAGGAGACCCAGCTGAGAGTCAAATGGGAGTGTAGAAAGCACTATAGCACAACTTATCTTAAACATAAAGAAATCGAGGTCTGAAAGGAGCGGTTATTCCACTTCATTCAACACTCTTGGTACTTGAGCACATTCACCATTGACCTTGCATTGTGGATGTTTTTAGACAGGAGACACTTGCTAATTATCACCATAGAGTAAATCGCATTCTCTAAATGTGTCTATTTTCATTCTACTGGAGCTAGTCATTTTCAAAGAAGTTTCTAAGTTTCAGGGAAAAATTAGAATGTCAAAACCTTGTGCTATTACATTTGATGTGAATAAAGTTCTTAAACTGCTTTCTTTCTAATTAGAGCAAACTCAGGGGATCGGGAGAAAGATGAATATTATGTACCATAAAATTCTACTGAAGTAGAACAGTACTTTAATTATATTCAATGAATTATTAAATATTTTTCAGAAGGAAAGGCTACATGGTGTAGTCAGTGGAAAATTCATAAGAAAAAGACAGTTGAGAGCTGTGTTTACATCTTCCAGTGCCACTAAGTGGCTAGGTGCTAGGAGGAATTGAAACTGAGAGAAGAGAAAGTGATTTCAAAAGTCACTTCCAGCTGTTAAGCTCCTTTTTATGATAACAAGAACTAAAGTTTTAAGGTATTTCCCAGGACAAATTTTATGTTTTATTCATCTCTTTAAAACAGTGTAATTTTACTTCTTCATGTGCCTTTTTACAGCTTTAATTCCTATAACTGTATGCTCACTGAAGCAACTTCAAGTCAGATCAAATCCTTTTTAAAAGACTGATAATTGAATAATTGATTCTAGACGTGGCTCCACTGTAGTGGTGTTCACTTGCGTGATGACCCGCCTAGTTATTGTTAGGATGTACGATAAAGCTCCGCTAGTTAAGCATTGACATTTGCCACGATAGTCAAATACGATTTAATTTACTCATTTCTCACAGCTGTTATACCTCTACTTGAAACTAGTATTAGTTTATTTTTAGTAGTACTCTTAGGGAAGTAATTAGTGTTCTAAATTTAAATTTAATTTAGTATCCCCGGGAGAAGCTGAAGTATATAATGTTAATCTGTTTGTGTTTATGTAGTTCAGCTTTAATTAGTGAGTTCAATTTCTAAAGGACTCTCTGTAAAATGATAGTGTTTGATGAAATTGCCCTTGCATAATCAGAGATAGTTACCATAGAGGAATATTTTAGTTCATAAATTAGCAATTTTATCCTGGATTATTATGTTCATTGAGTTAAATTCATATAAATTTTAAATTGTAATGGTATGCATTATACAGGGTGGACACAAAGTTCATGTGCAATTTAAAATAATTCACCTTAGTGGGTGGCTCCTGTGGCTCAGTGAGTAGGGTGCTGGCCCCATATGCCGGAGGTGGTGGGTTCAAGCATTGTTTTTGCTTCCAAAGTACAAGTCATAGTTGAACCCTTTTCCCAGGTGTGTGCCATATATTCCAACATTGACCATGTTGAATGTTTGAATTTCATAATTGTAATATCTTATATGTTAAAATGTCTTCCATTTATATTTTAATTATCTCATTACAGCTATGACATTTAAATAAGCAACAAATTTCTTTTTGCTTTTCCTTTTATGTTTTAGGATTTAGAAATCAAATACTTTGTAATCAATTAAAAGAGCTAATCTTAAACATTGGTTAACAAAATTGCTAGCCAGGAGTTGTGGCAGGTGCTGGCAGTCCCAGCTACTCAGGAGGCTGAGGCAAGAGGATCACGCGAGCTCAAGAATTTGAGGTTGCTGTGAACAACCTATGACATCACGGTGCCTTACTCCGGGCAACAGAGTGAGACTCTGTCTTTTAAATAAAAAGCAATGTTTTTTCCTTTTTCAAAAGAGAAAGATGAACTACGTAAAAATACTTTGGTCTTCAATATTCAACAGAAAACTTCTATGGCTTTAAGTAAACAATTATGCAATCATTTCCCAAACCATTCAAGTTTATGTAATTGTTTAATAACATGTAAGGCTCAGTGGCTCATACCATAATCCTAGTTCAGAATCTGAGACAGAAGGATAGCTTTAGCTCAGAAATCTGAGACCAGGACGGGCAACACAGCCAGATTCCATGTCTAAACTAAAAGTTCAACAACATATCATAGAATTATATTAAAAGCATAATTATGATTTTTAAAAATTCTTTGATGTTATATGTTAATATGAATCACTCTGCCATTTAAAAGAATATATTTCAATAGCATATATAAAGTATACTTTTACTTCACCCACCTTTTATACATTTTTACATTTTTTTAATTTTTATTCACATTCTTCAGTTTCTCCAAAATGGCCTATATTTAGAAGATCAAGCACAAAAATGTCAAACGCTAATGCATATTGAGAAAATAATAATCTTTATAACTTTCTTCTGTATGAAAAGTGATTCTCATTAGTAACATTTTCCCACATTTTTGTCATCGAGAGACGTCATATAATTTATTTCGCAGGATCTCTCATTTTTACATCTAGAAAACCACAGGAAATATTAGAGGGACAAAAGGAGTTCTTTAAGAGCAACTACCTATTCATGTGAAGTTTCCAGCTGTACCTTAAGTCTTTGATCTTAAGAATCTTTTGGGTGAAAATCTTTACAGCCTAGCGAAAATATTAGAAAAAGTATCAGCCATCCGCCCCGTAGGGCTGTTGTCCCCTAAACGCTTTCTTGTCTTTACTTAAATCACGGAAATATAATCTTAGGAAGATTGGTTAGCTTTATCATTATGCAGAAAATATGATAAGGCTTTGAAAGGGAGTATAAAATAGTGAAAGTGCTCCAAGATATATGGTACATTCCAAACCATGCTGGTCTACTGTACACTGTACAGATGGGTGCTCAGAAGAACTGAGCAGAAAAAAAAGGAGGAGACTAGACATGTGAAAATAGCTTGGGAATGATGTTGATTTGGTTCACTTTAAAAAATTCACTTGGACCACAAAACCATTATGGAAAACATAAGGCCATTGCTGGAGTGGTTTAGCAATGCAAACTTGAAATTTTTATGTAATTCAATATAAAAGAATATATCTAAAAGTGAAAGTTGCATGCATTGATTACATCTTATTTGACATGTATTGTGGTAGGCGTTGTGTCTGCATTATATTTGACTTCGCATATAAAAAACAGCCATTGGAGATATGAACAATTGTAATTATATTCTCTTTACAAATCAGATTTTTGAGGAAAGATAGTTTACAATTATGCCATTAGTAAATATGAGAATCTCATTCAGTCTACTTCCAAAATCCATAAGCACCATCAGGATGTACCATTTCCAGAAAGTTTTTCAAGTTAAAGTTCTAAGATCACAAACATACAGAATGTCAAGCCCGATATGAAGAATGGAGACATACATGGCTGGATATTTTCCGAACAGTCCTCATCTACACTAAAATAATCATGACAAGAAGACACGAAGCACGTAGAGATAATGTAAAACACTCACTGTAGCAGCCCGTATAGCCTATGCCTAGGAGAAGTGAGAGTTATAAGAAATACCCGTATAGCTCAATAATGGAACACTTGGTGGAAAGGGCATGGGGAGGGATTTAGCAGTCTCTACACCTGTGGTGCTGAGAGGCACAAGATCAGCCTTATATTAGGGTGAAGGAGCAGGCAGTCGGGAGCATGCGTATTCTATCATGGACCCGCTTACTCTGACTTTGTCTCCTCTCCTGCCTGCAGAATGCCAGGATGGCATGTCTCTGCTAAAGATTACCAAGCTCTGCTAGAGACTAAGACCTATCTAAGACTGCTTTTACTCTCTCTAAGACTCTCCGTTTCTCTCTCTCTCCTGTTAAAGTGGATAGCCCTCAGGCACCAAAGAGAAATTGGTCCTGAGCAAGGTAGCTTAACGGACTGTGTCCGGAACCTAGCAAAGCTGGGCCCGAGACTTGGCCAGTCCCCGGCCCTGACACTCACAACCTAAGAAATTCTCTAGAGGAGTTAATTGATTAAATTGACATATTTCAGGAACAGAAAGGATGTGTGTGTGTCTGAATCAAGGCTATAGAAAGGAAATCATCAATGAGATACAAGCAGGAAATAGAAACATATATGACCTTATAGATTTAATTTCAATGTCATACTTTTTTAAATTAAATCATAGCTGTGTACATTAGTGCAATCAAGAGGTACAATGTGCTGGTTTAATATACAATCTGAAATATACGATCTGAAATATTTTCATCAAACTATTTAACCTAGCCTTCATGGCATTTTCTTAGTTATTGTATGAAAGACAGCATGTTCCTCTGTCACTCAGAAGGACTTCAATGGCCTGATCAAGGCTCACTGCAGCCTTGAACTTCTGGGCACAATCAATCCTGCCTCAGCCTCACAGGTAGCTGGAACTATAGTCATGAACTACCACGCCCATTAACTACCAGCTAATTCTTTTATTGTTTAGAGACAGGGTCTTTCTTGTTGCCCAGGCTGATCTAAAAGTCCTGGCCTCAAGCAAATGCAGTTTCTACCCAAGACCCTGAGGTAAAACTAGACAAGCAAGAAAGTCTGGCAGAGCAGTCAAGGCTTATGTGCAGACCTGTCTTATATACGGCATGTGGGAAATACAAGGAAAGCCAATAAACCTTCCAAAGTTAACTGAGCTGATCCACCAAAAAGATAAAAATTCAGCCTCCTTTAGGGCGGACTAGGTGAGGCCTTCTAAAAGAATACCATGATGGACCCTGAATCAGCAGAAGAGAGAATTATGCTTAAAACATGTTAACCAATAGGCTCCCGATATCCACAGGAAACTCTAGCATGAAGCATTGGGACCTCAAAATCACTCAAATGTGCTACTAAACTTGGTCACTTCGGTATTCAACAACCACAACCTGAAGAAGGCAAGTGAAAAAACACCAAAACAGTACATTGTTAAAAGCTGTTATTACAGCCCGTGCCCATGGTCAAATACAAGACAAACAAGGAAGAGGACTGTCCGTTGGTACACTTATAAAGTCTGGCCAGATATGCTTCAGCTCCGGGAAACTGGACCGACTGAGAAGAGTGTGTCACAAAAGACGCCTAACAGGGGCGGCAGAGGAGGCAAAGTATTAATAAGAGAGCAACCAAAAAGATGACGACAAACCGAGGATCTGTGGATTGGCAGGGCCCAGGCTCTTTTTTAAAAAAGGCCATGAGTCACTGTAAGCATCTGCAATAAACTTGTCACGTTGGACGCAGGAGCAGCTCTTCAGTTTTACGAACATTTGACAGCTACCTGTGCTCCTCCTCTTGCTTTGTTGTTGGCGTTGCCAGGCAACACATTCACAGGTGTTTAACTTCTCCTTGGCTTTACAGTTAGGACACTGGGAACTCCACCCAATCAATGTAGATTTTATTCCCCCAGGGATTCTTGAGACACTCAGGGCATTTTAAAAAGTGCTCTAACTAAACTTCACAAAGAACTGAATTTGGCTACTCCAAGAAAGCTCATTTGTGTAAACCTGACGTTACTTATACTTTATTCTTTCTCCTGATGAGAGAAGGCCGGCACATGATAAAGTCAAGGCCATTTATTCCCTCACTAGCCCTGCGAAAAACAACTTAGCAAGTTCCTGAGAGTGGCAAAGTTCTATTGGATATAGATTTTCCTCTATATAGAGAATTTCTTAAGCCCTTAGATGCTACTTTAACAAGGAAAGTTGTGAAAGACACTGATATCGGGTAAAAAACACACACACACAAACAAAGCCTTTCAAACCTTAAAACAAGCTCTTTTAAATACGCCTGCCTCAAACATACCTAATTTAAAGAAACCTTTCTTTCTACATACTTTCATTAGGCCTATGATTATAATCATCCTCTTCTCAATATTTAAATTCTCCTGCCTGTTCAGTCTTCCAGGCTCCAGAAGTTTCACATTAAGATGATAATGAGGCAGGATTCCAACAAATACTGTTAAAACCTTCTGATCAAGTAGACAAGAACTTCAAATCTCTAAGACCTCTTTAAGGTAAAAAAATCCTCCTGAGGAGGATCCCTAATAAGTAGGCCAATGCCCCTTTTTTGCAACAAGTAACTAAAATTGGTTGTTCAGGACCATATTTCCTCAGGGGGGAATGAAAAGGGACACTAAGAAAGGAGTTTGAAGGGGGTTGAGGGTAAAACCTCCCTGTGAATCAGGAAGTCTGGAGGGCCCGTAAGATTGTAGGTACGATGTAACGTAGGCAACCAGACCAACAGAAAGAAGGACCCCACACACACTGCAATTGCAGCAACACCAAAACTAAGTGAATAGGATTTGACTAAGCAAAAAAGCTTTTACACAGCTAAGGATACCACAAACAAAGCAAACAGCCTGCCTTCAGAATGGGAGAATATTTTTGCATGATTTTTCCTGATAACTCTAATCTACAGACAACTCAAATTAATCAACAAGAAAATGGCAAATAACCCCATTTATAAGTGGGCAAAAGGCTTGAACAGAAACTTCTCTGAAGACGACATACAAATGGCCAAGAAACACATGAAAAAATGCTCATCATGTTTAATCAGCAGAGAAATGCAAATCAAAACCATTCTGAAATCTCATCTAAGTCCAATAGGATTAGCCCACATCACAATGTCCCAACTCTGCAGGTGCTGACGTGGATGCAGAGAGAAGGCAACACTCCTACACTGATGGTGGGATTGCAAACTAATGCAACCTTTTTGGAAAAAAAGTATGGAGAATTCTCAAAGAATTAAAAGTTGACCTTCCATTTGATCCGGCAATCCCATTACTAGGTATCTCCCCAAAAGAACAGAAGTCATTTTACCACAAAAGCATTTATACCAGAATATTTATCGTAGCTCGATTCATAATTGCCAAATCATAGAAGCAACCCAAATGCCCATTGACCCATGAATAGATTAACAAATTATGGCATATGTATACAATGGAATACTTACTATTCAGCCATAAGAAAAGATGGAGACTTTACTTCTTTTATGTTTACCTGGATGGAGTTGAAACACATTCCTTAGTAAAGCATCTCAAGAATGGAAAAAAAAAAATCCAATGTACTCAATACTAATATGAAACCAATATATAAACAATTGCATGCCCACATGAAATGAAAAATCACCAGTATAGTCTAGCAAGAGGGAGGGGTGAGGAGGAAGAGGGAAGGGGTGGGTGATTGGCAGGAGGAGGGAGGGCAATTGGTGGGATCTCACTTCATGTGCATAAAAGTGAGGGCGTTCAGCATGCCCCCCTGGATGGAGGGCTCTTCTACAACTTGAACTTTACCAGGGAAGAACTACAGATGCTCCATCAAGCAGCAGTCAGAGAGACTAACCACCGTAAAAGAAAAAAAAAAACAACTGTATTCAAAACAAAAAAATTAATAATTTATTATTCAATGTTTGGATTTGAAAATCAAGTATTTTTGCAGAGGCTGAATTAAAATCTAAAAGGCTGATATATTCCAGGTTTTCTGATTGGAAATAAAAATATTTCAAAAGTAGGTTAATCATAAATATTTGCAAAGATTGCAATGATTTTAAGCTCTGTTCCCGGGGCAAGATCTGAAACCTTTGAATGCAGAGCCTTTCCCCCTTACCTCTGTAATAAGCACAGAAAAGCCTACACAGTGAGAATTAAGAAAACAGGCTTTTATTTGAGTGAGTGTGTGTGTCTGTATCTGCATCCATGTGTGTGCCTGTGTATGGTTTGTGTGTGAACTTCCCTGAAAGTCCTATCTTGCAAACATGGAGCAGCAAAGAAGTAAGGGAAAGCATCGTGGGACACCTCGGCCCCTGAGGAAGTGTTCAGCAATCTGAATAAAGCACCTTGGACATGAGGGTGAGAGCTGTGAGGCAGTAAAACCGGGTGATGATGAACTTGGACACTTACGATGAACGTGGCGCATCTTTCAGGTGTGGGTGTTTACAGTGTTAAGTATTTCCTGGCACAGACGTGTCATTATGGTTCTTAAAACAGTCATAATCTTCGGCCTTCCCTAGACAGATGAGGAAACTGAAAAATGGATGGAGAGGTACCAAAATGACAAGAAGTTAATATAATGATACTTTTTACTGCCATTTGTTTTGTATTTTCAAATTGCTACTAGGGCTTATTCCTGCACTTCATCCTCTGAAAAAATCATAGCAAAGAAGAAATACAGAAAAAAGAAAAAAACAGTCTAACCAGCAATTTCAATAGTAGTATTCTACTTACTACTTTTTAAAAATAGTATATGATTTTAAAACACCCGAGTCAAAACTGTAGAGAATATGGACCAATAGATTCCATTATGGGACAGAGACAGAGTGAAAGAGAGATTAAAAAGAGAGAGAATGAACACGAAGGGGTCAAATTACAATTAAAAACAGATTTTTAAAAAATCTATCCATTAAGGGGTTAAGCAATGGTAATTTAATTTTAATACACATAAGCTTTTCATCTAATAGCAAAAGTTTTCTGTGAGTCTCGGCTTTGAAATTGAAAGATCAAATGTTAGGGGGTCCTTATATTGGGCTTTATCTCAGTAACAAGAAGTATACTGCCTTAGATATGGAAGTAATCTACAACAGGAACTTTTTTCTCAGAAGAGCAGTATTTATACTCAGTCATCTCTAGGTAATGATGAATAAATGAATGATAGATAATAGACAATAGATAATCGATGAACATATGATAAATAAATTTGAGATAGCTTTACAATAGTAATAATGTTATAAATATAGACCACACACACACACACACACACACACACACGTATGCGCACACAGATGCCATTCATAAAGTGAAAGCTTTCATATTGCAAAATCAGTACTATCCTTGGGCGTGAAGGATCAGATATGAATCCTTGGTTTATGGCTTGTTGGGTGGATAAACTCCTTTAATCAATCAAGCTCAGAGCCTCAATCTCTTCTATTGAAAAATGAATAAAATGCCATAGACCACCTGGGTTATTGAGAGATCTATATTACTAACATATTCACAAGGTGTGCCTTATATTTCCAGTAAAAGGGGTTAAAAACATCCACAACTTCTCATGTTTTCTATATTTCAAAGAAAGAAAACAAACAAAAATTTCTCAAATGCCAGAAATTATAAAACTGTTAGCAGAAAGGGTATTACATAAATATGAAATGTTGCTCCAAAATATTATAATTAAATTTGCTACAATCATAGTAAGCAAGCATATGAAGATCACCAAATGTAATGAATGCAGTTTCAATTACTGAAGACAGTTTGTGCACATTTATCAGACAGCAACCTGCAGTTATGCCAAAAAATCTCCTGTCGCATTAAAGGTTTGTTATTTCACTATTAATCAATGTTCCTCGCTTTTCAAAAACCATCTGTGTAGAGGCTAATGAATGAGTACAGCTCCAGGTGAGGAGAGATATCTACAGATGTTTAGTTGCCAAAAATATCTTGATGCCTTTGACATCATACTGGGCTCCATCTTAATAA
>CAUYRH010183060.1:0-20864 GCA_963574655.1 Perodicticus potto
CTCAAACTCCTGAGCTCAAGCAAGCCTCCCAGCTGGGGCTCCCAGAGCGCTGGGATGAAAGGCCTGAGCCACCACTTCCACCTGCCCTCCTCATTTTAACCCCAAGATTGACTGAAAGTAACTCCAGTAAACCGTAGGCCAATTATTATACTCAATTGCCTATTTTCCACTTTGGCAGCTGCACAGGAAATTATAAGGGACCTGAGTGTCAGGGGCAGAGGGACCTGGGTTCAAATCCAGATGACCTCTGAGCTGTCCAGCCTCAAATGCTCCATCTGTGACAGGAGGATAACTTGGGATCCACCTCCCCAGGGATCAATGCACACACCTGCTTAGCACACCGAGGTGCGGTAAAGAAGCAGGGGGCATTAGCCGGCCCTTCCGTTTCCGTTTTTTAATAAATTCCGATTTAGGAATCTGCGGAGTGCAGCGCCTCCCGCTTCTGCTCCGCAGCCTGGTCTCAGGACCCTGTCCCCACTCGCCGTCCTCCAGGCCGCGGCGGGCCCGGAGCTGAGCAATGGCGCTCTTGAGTCCCCTAAGAACTTCAGTGTCAGGATTCCGCAGACGGCATCACCCGCCATCCTCAAAGGCTGCCCGGGAGGCGAGCCCTGCGGGGCCCTATTCCAACCGGGGCGGAGCCCTGCGGGGCCCTATTCCAGCCCGGGCGAGCACCCTCTGCACCGCCGGACCAGACACGCGCTATGGGCGGGGCCCACCACGTGGGCTTTTTCTTCCTAATGGTATTCCGCACTGTAAGGATTGAGGTTTATTTTTCCCCCATAAAGGTAATAAAATTATTTGTGTTACAAAAAGCACTCCTTCACATTCAGTTCAGATCACATTTTTTTAAATTGAGGAAAACCGTCCACTGAGGACCTATTTCAGTTGTGCAGATAATACGAAATAAACAGAATTGGGTTCACAATTATAAGACATTTCTCAATAATCTAAAGCCCCTTGACTTACCAAGAGTACGTATCTCAGATAAGTATATGTCCCCTAAAAATGGCTTTAAGATGTTACTTTTTTGGTCCCTTTCCAGAAAAATTGACACCAGTCATTAGTAAGGCATGCTGTAAGGGGAAAAAAATCCCTCTCCTTAGCAAATCCAGTGAGTTTTCTTTGATGCAAACTGGTTTGGGTGAGTGAACACGATTTCAATCTAGTTAGACTGGCCCTGTGCACAACGCAGGGAAGAAAAAAATTGTGGAAAATTTCCAAACTTTTGAAAGATTTATTGTATTATCACTTTTACTTAAATGTGTTCCTGTCCAATATCAGAACTGTTAGTCACACTACCTGTAAGGTGATTGGATATATTCTTTATTATTAAAGTCTAATTTATTTTTCCCCATTTTCAGATTAAATTAGCAAAGGGATGCTAAATTCTAAGTAAATTGTATTACACATCGCAAATGTAAGAGGATTTTATTTTTATTAGTCGTAATCTTGCCCACATCTCAAGCAACTAATACAAAGTAAGCTGTTGCTGAAACTGTGGAAACCAGTAGGTTTCAGGCTGTGAACTTACAGAAGTCATTATTCCACTGGTAGGATATGTAGGAAAAAAACCAGAGTGTAAAAATGTTTAACAAATATTCATATGTGAATGTTCTAAGGTGTAACCTTAACATATTTGCTTGGAAAAAGAAAATGGAAACTTTCAGGCCGGACCTGGTGGCTCACACTCATAATCCCAGCACTCTGCAAGGCTGAGGCTGGAGGATTACTTGAGCTCAGTAGTTCAAGACCAGCCCAGGCAAGAGCACTTCCCTGCTTCTACTAAAAACAGAAAAAGAGCTTGGCATGGTGTCAGGTACCTATAGTTTCAGCTACTTGGGAGGCCAAGGCGAGAGGCTTGACTCTAACCAGGGCGACAGACTGAGACTCTGTCTCAAAAAAAAAAGAAGAAGAAGAAAAAGAAAGAAAGAAAATGGAACTGTTTTTCTATGGCAGTTTCTTGTATAAATCAGGCAGAGGCCAACAGCAGAGCTGGATGGATCACGAAATAATCGAGAATAATAATTCTTCGTTTCTTAGGAGGGAAAGATGTTTCCCCACCAAACTGTTCTTGCACTAGTTAACTAAGAAATGTCTGTGGGCACCTTCAGTGAAAAGAGAGCCCAAGGGACTCAGAGCAGTTTTTTTCAACCTGTGTGCTGTGAGAGGATCTTATGTGTGTCATGAAATTTTTTTAGGTCATTCATTAAATTATTTTGGAAAGAACTTCAAAGCACAGTAAGTATATTCATTTTTTATCTCTCTCTCTCTTTTTTTGATCAACGTCATTTAAGTGTACCATGGAAGTTCAACTGTAGGTTCAAGTGTGCCGTGAGATAATAAAGGTTGAAAAACACTGGCCTAGACTTTCGAGTTCATGCACACTTTGGCCATGAACCATAAACCTCACCCACGAAATGTGGCACTTCGGAATGATGCTCTGCTTGTGTGGGTACCTGTGTCTGGAGGCCAGTGTGCCCGTGGGGTGGCTTTCCACCTCTAATCTGGATGACCCAACTCTATGATCATCTAATATCTCCAAAGTCATTATCAGTGGACAGAACATCAGAATCAGAAAATAATCACATTACCTTATAGGAGGAAAAATGGGGCACCTAAAGGTTGCAACATCTGAAGGGTGCCTTGTCACGCTGGGACCATGACTTACCTTGTCTAGTGTATTCGTCTGCTTCTCTGTGAACCAAATCTTTTACTCTGTTCCCATAAAGCAGCCTGGAGGAATCATGATCAAAAGCTTTCAAGGTTTCACTGGAGCTGTATGACTTCTGCGTGGGGACCCTACACTCCTCGTTGTCTGCGGAGGAATTTGTATACCGCCGTTCTTTCTCCCGTCTGCCCTTAGTCAGGGAGCAGTAGGGCCTCCGTTCTTTCACATCCATACTTCATTCCCTCTGTGGGCACATCGGTCCTACTTGTTACAAAATAGGCTCAAGGTTCAGGGCTCATCGGCCTCTCTGCAAAGATAAGAGGTTTGCATGATGTCAGCATAACATTCATCTAAAAACTGATGACTCTCCAGCCTTCTGGAGCTGGGGTGAGAATGATATTGTCTATCTAGGAAACTTGCTTTCAGCAAGGAATTAATACTTGGAAGTCAGTGGAAGATATTCTGTATCACCAAGAGGTGAGGCACATTTTCCACTGATGACAGCTATGTGTGTTTGTTTAACCTACTGTTAACTGATTTTTTCCAGTAATATTAAAAAAATAATAAGTTCAGGTTCAAATTTCACTACAGAAACCAGCTAAAAATTGGCTTTGAGAGTGGGGTAAACATTCCACAATGGAAATGTTTTCTCTAGAAGCATTTTCTCCATTCACAAAGAAATTCTCTGTTTCTTGTGAAAACTTAATGCTGGGTTGTTTGTTTTTTTTCTGTTTCTATTTTTTAAAAAAGCAGGACCAAACGGAGAGCAACTTTGTCAAATGCACTGAATGTTTTATTATTTTATACAAAGACTTGTCCTTCTGAGGGCTAATTCTCATGTTCTAAGGACCTGAATGTCTTGAATTATGGAAAAGGCTTATCCTTCTCCTCCCAAACCCCTTTGCTTAAAATGCATTTTTCTCTCTAGCAAATGAATTTAATCAGTGTTATCCTGATATTTAAGGCAATTCAAGTGGCTAATTCAATGGCTTAGTTTTCTCCAACTGCCAGTAGCAAGAATAAGTTAGAAGGAGCAGGGCAGAACGTGCTTCTTTGCTTAGCAAGTCTTTTATTTCCTGAATTTGCTGAACTGACCCTAGAAAGGGTGGGCAGAAAGTTCTAGAGAGCTGGCCAGGCTTTTAGTCTGACGGTCCCTGAAGGCTCTGTCTTCAGCCCCCAGGATATTCCTCTCACCTGACTCCTTTCCTAAATTCGCTTTTGATTTGAAGGATTCTATAATCAATTTGAAATCTGTGGTTCCCAGCGGCGCCAGATCTTCTCTTGGGCTCCACACGTTAGGGCTGTGACTTCCACTTAGACACTGTTTACTTCCACAGGAGGAAGGTCTGCTCTGAAGAGCCTCTCTCCCCATCACTGGCTACCAGTCAACACATTGCAGGGCTCTTTAACGCACTTCCAACTTAGAGTCTTGCAGCAACTGTCTCCCATGTCAAACTCACGATGAAGTTCTCAACATCTCTTGACTCTTTCTCCGTAGCATTGCAAGTACACCTGTCACTTTCCATCTTCTGCTTCCATCCAGCTACAAAGAGGTGCTGAGTCCTGGGCTGGAATAATTGCAGAGTTCCAGAAAGATCTGGATGGCTTCTCCCTGCTAAGCCTTTAACAAAACCACACCTTTCCCTGCCCATAGTGCCAGAAAAGGGTTTCCTTCACGCTGGCTTCCACGTTTCTCTGCTATTCAAAGTAGTTGCTGATATTTTTCATGTGGCATTGGACTATATCTTGATTTCCCTACCTTTTTTTTCTTTTCTATGAATCTGATAAAAAGAAAAACTAGTATTTTTTCACTGACCCCTTCTGATTCTTTACTCTTTTCAAATTCTTCCAATAGCTCCCAGTAGAAATCTAATTTCACATATTGTATTTTTCCTTTCAGTTTAAGATAATAAACTATTTCAAGGCACAGTAAAGTTATTTTTATACAACAGGATTAAAACAACACACCAATTCACACTTTTTATTCCAACAAAGGGAAGTTACTTTAGATAAACATTTACCTGTATAAGTACTATTTATTATAAGGCTATCATTTAGGTGCTCAGAACAAAGAGAATAAAGAATACAGTTAGCAAGGGAAACAGTTGTGTAATTTCTAATAATATGTCCAAATTCAAGGGGAATTGTGTTTCCAAAATATCCTCAAACTTTTTGGAGGAAAAGCCATACAGACCCTCAAAACTAAATGATCATTAGAAAGTTTTTAACTGACCAGAAAAATATAATTCCAGTATGTTTAGTAGTAAAAGTTTGAGATTCAAAATCATTTTAAAAGGGCGGTGCCTGTGGCTCAGCGAGTAGGGTGCCGGCCACATATACCGAGGGTGGCAGGTTCAAACCCTGCCTTGGCCAAAGTGCAACAAAAAAATAGCCGGGCGTTGTGGCAGGCGCCTGTATTCCCAGCTACTCGGAAGGCTGAGGCAAGAGAATCGCCTAAGCCCAGGAGTTGGAGGTTGCTGTGAGCTGTGACACCACGGCATTCTACAGAGGGCGATAAAGTGAGACCATGTCTTTAAAAAAAAAAAATCATTATAAAAATTTCTTTTCTCACCCTTAATTGCCACCTATTTTACAACGTGTTGCTCTATACACACATACAGATGCATTTTTGTGCTTTAAAAATGAACCAAATGAAGTAGGGTTAAATTGTTGGTGTAATTACTTTTCTTCTGCTGCCCTTTTATTTCAATTAGTTAGACCAGGTCTGCCAGTCCAATCTGATCCACCACGTGTGTCGTAAATAAAGTTTCACTGGAAGACAGCACAGGCATTTGTTTATCTGGTGTTCTTGGCCATGTTCACGTTACAAAGTTACAGTTGAGTGGCTGCAACAGAAGCTATAGGGGGTTGAATGGTGTCTCCCAAAAAGATATGCTGAAATCTTAACTCCTGGTGCCTATGAATGTGATCTTATTTGGAAACAGGTCTTTGCCGGTGGAATCCAGTTAAGATGAGGGCACACTGGATTGGCAGGGGTCTCCTGTCTTTGTAGGAGACAGGAGACGGGGATTTAGATACACAGACACAGAGGAAAGAAGATCAAGTGAGGACAGAGGCAGAGCTTGGGGTGATTTAGCTATAAGCCAAGGGAACGAAGGGTGCCAGCAGCTGTAGGAGCCAGGAGAAACCCCTAGAAGTTAGGAGAGCGTCACGGAAAAGATTCTTCCCCAGAATCTCAGAGGAGCAGGGCCCTGCCGACACCGTGACCTCACACTTCTTGAGATCTCCTACTTCTCGCTGCGGAAGTGAGAGAATGACTTTCTGTTGTTTTAAGCCACCATGTCTGGCTAATTTGTTATTGTAGCCGCAGGAACCTAACACAGAGACCTTGCACAGAAGTCTACAGTGTTTGCTGTGTGGCTCTTTTCAGAAAAAGTTTATGAACCTCTGAGTGAAGCCACACATCTTTCAATTCTCTTTGCCACCCCCCCCAATCTTTGAACGTAGAAAGTATTCTCAGTAAAGAGTATATAGTTTTCATGATACAACTTTACAATCTTGCAAATTAGATCATCACCAAGTTCTTTAATATGGTAACATGAACATACATTGTCACAATTAAAAATAGAACTCAGTGGCAATGTTACTAAAGTTAATATATCGGTACCAATTAAATGTTAATATACTAGTAATGAAAAGATAATTTGGGTTGTCTTTGAGCATTATAGAACATCTGTAGCACCGAATATCTGAGTTTTCCTTATTTGTGAAACAATTCTATAGTGCCGTGACAAGTCAAGATGTAGTATTTCAATACACTATCAAAGACTGGGGCAATTTGATCTTAGAGACTCTAAGCAACAAAAAGTCCTTTGTGTTTGTCTTTTCATTTCTGTACATAGCTGAAACTCTTCAAGGGTTTAATCTATACTGTAATGTTTGCAACGACTGATATGCTTCATTGATGAAAGTCAATGGGTTCAATGTGACTTCAAAAAGCAGTTTGCTGTGTTATCTCGTCCATTCAAGGCTTAAGACGAGAAGGTTAAGAAATGCAGCCCCTTAAGTCGTGCTAAATTGTCAAAGCACTTTGATGGTGACTGCACAGACCCACAAGAGGAAGAGTGTCACTGCCTGCATATTCAGCAGAAAGCATTTAATGAACAGGACATTAGCCGCATCAGTGGGCAAAGCCTTTGAAAAATAAGAAGAGCTATTAGGAAGAAAGTTGACCAAAAACTTTTGATTGAACTGGCTAGAGCGAGGACACAACTGTATCAGACTGATGTGGTTAATTCTCATTAGCTCCTTGAAAAACGGCTCAGTTGCTAACCACAGCTCTCCTCTGGAAATCACAGCTGGTTTTCAAGCAAATTATATTACTTGGTTATTTTTTTCTCAATAATTTGCAAAGTATTTGAATGAATGCAGGAATGAGTAGGCAGGCCACTCCTGACTTACGGACACTAGACTCAGGACGATCTAATCCTTTACTCCCCGTGTGTTATTTAAATATACTTTGCAACTTCTTCAGATAACTTAACATTATTACATTGATTCATAACATTCCTATTCCTGAAGAAACATTTTTTAATTGTATCTTTAGAAAGTAACTTGATTTTAATTGGAGTCTACATATCTTTAAAACTCTTAATACCAATGATTACAATTTATCAGGCCTATAACAAGCATCCCTAAAATCAATGATAGTTATACATGACCTTATGTATCTAAATAGTGGCTGAAAGAAAAACAAATATCCAAACCTAAATGATTAAATAACCTGTTGGTCAAACTCACTCATGCTCCCATTTTCTATAAGAATTACGAATCCTTAAATGCTACTTTAGTATCTTCTGCACAGATTGTCCTCCTATTTTATTATAGTTTGGAAAAGCTCATCCCTCCCCAAAATCAGCAGACTTCAGAGAAACACTAATTTACCCCCAACACATTTCAGATTACAAATCTAAATTAAGTTCTTTTTATACAATACCAAGATACTTATGACTTTTGTTATTCACAATCCATACTTTCCCTAAAAAGTATGAATTGCTATTTACAATTTATTACTAGTTATGTTAATCAAACAGTAAATACAACTTTGCATACCGTAAGAATTTCAAAGCATTTCCTTTATTAAATAGCTAGAATAATGTCAACTGAATAAACAAGGAAATAAATTGCTTTTGTGCATTTTAAAGGAAATTGTGTTTCCTAAGGCAAATTTACAAATCAAAAAAGGAAATAATTATGTACAAAATCAAAATCACATTATGGTGATTTTTTTTGGTAGTGGTAAATTCAAGCAAACTAGAATTTGAGCTTATAGTTTCAAATAGTAGAATACAAGAGAAACTATCACATCTGTGGAACAAAGTGAAAATACAAACAAAACCATGACAGGAAATATAGGGAAAGGAGAATCTACTAGGAATTACAAAAATGATGCTTGTTGAGAAAAAACAGAGGAAAATAAATCTAATGAATAGTTGGTGGTTGAAAAGGTTAAAACTAGGCATGTTGTTTTCTGTTTTTTTTGAAGGCAAGCGTGAAACACAGTTTATTGAGGTAGGAGGAGAAAGGCAGCTTGCAGAGTAAGAAATCCTACAAAGGCGGATACATCCACCATAGACAGCAAACGGGCCTTCACTTGCCAGGGCAAGAAGGTAAAGAGGCCCAGGCTGCTGTCTCCAGATACAACAGTAAATAAATGGAACATACGAGAGCAATAATAAATAAGTCAGCTTCTACGTCCAGCCAGGATTAGAGGAATGGAAACCGGGTTTATCCTCCTGTCTAAAATAACAAGAACCACAAAATAGACAGCGTATCTGAAACAAGGGTTTTCAGGCCCTTGACATCAAGTAATGAAAGAGTGAACCTGAGAAGTAGGAAATAAATAATATGGAGCCCTTGATTTGCTCCTGCTTAGGGAGAGAAGAGGAATTCAGGAAAAACCCAGCAGACTTCCTAAATTTAAAGCGAAAGAGCTGAGGCTGGTCGAACAGGGGATGAGAATTTGCAGGACAAAGTGTTGGAGGAAAAAGAGCTGCATGGACAGAAAGCGTCCTGGAGGTGAGCGGAGGGTCCCTCCTGAGAATCAGGAGGACAGTGAGGAACGCTGGTGCGGGAGGAGGCCACTGGACAGCAGGGGATTATCTGAAAGGTTTATGGCAGGGTTTCTCAGCCTCAGCACCACTGACATCTCTGAAGGAACCACTCCTTTGTTGTGAGGGACCGTACTGCAGAAGGCTGTTTGGCAGCGTTCCCATCCTCTGCTCCCTTTGTGCCAGAAGCACCCCAGTCATGACAAGCAAAAATATTTCTAGACATTATCAAATGTCTCTGGGGGCAAAACCATCCCTTTAAGGGCCAGTGAATTACAAGTAAAGGATTTAGGGCTCCCAAAAGATGCAGGCTTCACGGGACAGGTTAGACCGTGTCATCCACATTCCGCCAGCACTGGAGAGTTTTAAACAGGCAGGCGACACGATCAATCAGATCTTCAGTTCAGAAAGGTCTCTCTGGCTGAAGGGTGGAGAACAGGAGAAAGGGAGTCTGGGGCAGAAGTAGGAAAACCTGTTGGCAAAGTTTTCCAGAAGTCCAGGCAAGAGAATGACAGCTTGGACTAGGGAGGCCAAAGCAGCAGGGCTGAGTTAGAAAAGTGGACGGATGTGAGACAGTTAGAGGTGGCACAGGCGTGACCATGATGGACGGAAGTGACAGTGAGAAGGAAGAGCTGAGAATGGTGCCAGGTCTCGGGCATGAGGAGCCGGCTGAGCAGCGGCTGCTGAGGCAGAAGGAACGGGAGGCCATCGCACAGGTACTGATTAATGCCCACTCCCAAGTCTTGCTTTCCTTTCATTTAAAATATGAATCAATTGGGCGGCACCTGTGGCTCAAAGGAGTAGGGCGCCAGCCCCATATACCGGAGGTGGTGGGTTCAAACCCGGCCCGTGGTCAAAAACTGCAAAAAAAAAATATATATATACACACACATATATATACATATGAATCAAGCAGGTAATATTTGTTCCTCGCGGAAACTAGTATTTGTTCCTGGTGGAAACTAGGTAAACCAAAAAAAAATTGCTCTCTTAACCTTTTGGTGTTCACCTTTTCCAACCCGTATGTGTGTGTGTATATAAAAGGGTGGTCCTTGACATACTTAATACAGACAATACTGTAACACGGTTTTACTTAACATAGTATGAACATTTTTCATGTATGTAAAGAAATATTTACATAATTATTTTAAAGCTAATAAATAGGAAGCTTATGGTTTTAAAATTCAAAACTATCCATCACATTTTATCACCGATAACAAAGTAAACTTGGATAATGAAATGCATAGGAACTGTACTAAAATAGCTACTGAATAAATGGGAATGCTGGAAGATTTCTAATTGGAAAATATATAGAACAGTGCCTTAGGCTATAAGAAAAGTGGCTTAAATCTCATCAAATCATTAAAAAAAATCTTTCAAAAATATTTATATGTAGAAAGAAACAGAAACTGGAAATGATTGGAAAAGAAAAAGATAATGAGGATAAAGATAATTTATTCAGTAAAGTGGAACTCTATTCTATGATTTAAAAACAAAACAATTCACTCACACAGCTTGAAATAACGAGTGACTCTGGTTTTTCTGATGAAAATTATGGAAAGGAGTACTTAGCAGATAGCAGGAATATACATGAATATGCTGTGTAGTCTTTGGTAGGAAAGGCAACTACCGGGAGGACGTCATAGTCTCTCTACTCAGAATAGATGGGAAAGGCACTTAAGAATCCAATACAGCTGAGCCAAATGCAGCTTCCCTAGATTGCAGACCTCCAGGGTAAAGCGTAAACAGTATCCTCAATTTGTCTGCCTGCCTGGATCGACCAATATCCATCCTGTCTATTTGCGCACTTCTATGATGGTTTAAATGAGCACCCTGGATATGGAGGCCACCATGTTATTCGCCTGTGCTTCAGCATCAGTCAGGGCTTTGAAAATGTTGCCACGAGTACTCTCTGGTTCGGAGGGAAAAGTTAGAAACACAATTATACATCATGCAGGTGATACTAGGGTGGCCAAATGGCCTCACATATGCACTGTACAACTTTAATATCAAGCCAGATGCCTTGTTCTAATTGAAGTAGGTCATTCTACCTTCAACAAAACATGCCCGCCTCAATGTGCCTGCCAGGTGCGATCACACAGGTGGCAATAAGAAGAAGCTGCACTTATGAAACGGTTCTTCATGCTAGGTATTTCACACACAGCTTGTCTTTTCTTAACAGCAGTGCAGCAAGTCTGTGTTATTATCCGTGTTACAGAGGAGGAAATTTGGGCATTAACAGAAATTTTCAAGGTATATAATTGGCAGAGGCTAGGCTGGGGGTCACACCTCCAAATTATGCTCTCCCATTTCCTTCCTTCCTCCCTTCCTCCCTCCCTTCCTTCCTTCCACACAAAGTCTCACTGTCACCCCAAGGAGAGTGCCATGGTGTCATAGCTCACAGCTACGTCAAACTCCTGGGCTCAAGTGCGATGCCCCCTGCCTCAGCCTCCTGAGTAGCTGGGACTACAGGTGCTCCCCCGACCATGTCGGCTAGTTTTTCTAATTTAAGTAGAGACAGGGTCTTGCTCTTGCTCAGGCTAGTCTTAAACCCCTGAGTTCAGGGGATCCATCCACCTTGGCCTCCCACAGTGCTGGGATTACAGGAATGAGTCATTGCACCTGGCCTGTCCCATTAATTTCTTTGAAAAGTTGACAAACTATGAGACCTGTGAGTAGGTACCATCAACCCCACATTCAGACCTTTAGCTGTAAAGAGAGAAACATAAGCAAGCCTTCTAGATGGCTGAGAAACAACCACAGCTTGCTATGTCATAACCATGACTTAAAGATGAGTATCCCTGACCAGTGACAGCTCAAAGACTGTGTGTGACTGGGACTCTTCCTAAGTGCAAAACGACTATCATGTCTCCGAGTACTGGGCATATTCCTCTCTTTAAGAGTGGACGTGAAAGTTTCTTGACAAATTAGTCATTTCAATCTTGATTATTTACTGAATGCTTAAAATATGGCAGGTGCTTTGCATATACAACCTTACTCAATCCTCAAACAAGTGGCTAAATAAGAATTATAAACTCCATTTTCACACGAGAGAACTGAGGCCCAGAGAGGTTAATTGACTTGCCCAAGGTCACAGAATCAGGGGGCAAACTGAGCAGAATTTGAACATATTTCAGTTTAATTCCACATCTGAACTCTTAACCATTAGACTATACTTCCAAGCTTTAAAACAGAAAGGAGACTTAAAAAATAAAAATAAAGAAATAAAACAGAGAGAGAGAGAGAGAGATGAAAGCAACAAGTTTCACTGTGGGGATGTCAACAGATCCAGTATTAGCAAAGTCAGTGACAGGTGTCATATTGAAAATACCATGATAATTAAATTTTCAGAGATCACTGATTTGGGGAGGCAAAAATAAAAACCAAGTGAAATCTAACTGAGGGATAAGAAAGCTACAAAACACAAGACTAAGAAAACAAAATACACTGACAACATCCTCAAGCTGCTTCTTTGGGGGAAAAGACAAGTAGGGAATAAGTAAACAATACCTTTCTGTGATATTGGTGATTCAGAGGGGGACAGGGTCACCATTCTTTTTGCTCATCTCTCATCTCGTGTGATTTAGCGACCAGAGGAAGAGAAGCTTCCTGCCCCATGGCCATTGCAGTTGTGCTAAGGTTCTTTGTATGTTCTGCATTTCCCTAACAAACGTCCCTCTCTCATGAGCAGTTCAAGGGGTTCAGGTGGCGAAAACCCCAATTCTGGGGTCCAGAAAATGCCTGCACAGAATCTCAGAGATTGGTTCGGGAATGAACTTGTGACCTAGTTCAGGCCAATAACATCGGTCTCAGGACATGTGACAAAACAACTGAGAACGAGCCTGTTGTTTTCATTGGACTTGTTAATCTGGGGAGATGGAAACTCAAAGTTTCTCATATCTGTCCCACCATTTGAAGAAAGCCTGCTGCCATTAAAGTTTTAGAAGAAACAGACCTCAGAGGCAGGCAGAGATCTGATTCTGAAAAACAAGTTCTTACACCCTGGATTTTTCAGCTAAGAAAACTAGTAAAATACACCTGGGGAGGAAACCCAGCACAGGGCTTTGATCAGACGGGAAGTATGTCTGAAGCGTGGCTCCATGCACTACTCAGCCATAAAAAAAAGGTCATCTAGGATCTTTTGTGGCAACCTGGAAGGAACTGGAGACCATTCTTCTTTGTGAAATATCACAAGAGCAAAGAATCAAACACAAGTACTCAATACCAAATTGGAAGTAATCGATCAACACTTAAGGGCACATGTGGATGTAAATATCAGTGAACATCCAGCTGGGGGAGCGGAGTGGGTCAATTCACACCTGTAGGGTACTGTGCACACTATCTGGGTGAAGGGCACACTCACAAATTGGATTCAATCTGTACAAAAACTAAGTATATAAACAAAACATGTGTACCCCCTAATATTCTGAAATAAAAATCTTTAAAATACCCAGGCGTAAACTTAGTATGAAACATAAATCTGTATGATAAAATAATAATGTACTGAAGAATACAAAAGAGGTTGGAGTGAAAGGAGAGAAATGTCTGTACCATGATTAAATGTTCTATAATATAGGCAATTTTCCCAAATTAATGCATACTTTTAAGAAATCCTAATACAAATTGCAACAGGAAAAAAAAAGTGTAGCTCCACTATTTTTATGCAACACACAGTTGCACATACCACTTAGACAGTTACTTATACTCTCTAAGGCTGGGTTTCCTATATTTAGTTCTCTAAAAGGCATACGACAATACCTTTCTTTTGGAGATACGATGAAGATTAAAAGAGAGAAAGTTCTTTAAAGCATTTAGCACACTTACTGGCACCTAACATAATGAGTACTTGATAAAGGACAGCTATTATAATTAAATCAACATTATCACCATCCAGTGTCCAAGACAAATGTCCAATGTCACAGGCTGAAATCTAAGCAATCTGGGGAAACTTGGGGAAACTCTCAGGCCTGTAAGGCTGAGATCAGGGATTATACATTTGTAATGAAATAGATATTTTGCTAACAAATTTAAATGGAATTTGAGTTTTGAAATTTTATGAGCTTATTCAGAAATGCTACAACATCAAATGAGGAAAAAATATAGTTCCCACATTGATAATTCCAACATGATTTCATTCGTAATGTTATCCAAATATTTATGTCTTGGTAGTGGAAAGCAGTAGTCAAACTCTGGAAAAACTTTCAAGCAAAGCAATAAAACTGATTAACAGTCTCCAGATTGAGAGAACTATGTCAGGTTTATTTTAGTAACGACTAGGTGGCCACCTGATAACTACCCACAAGTATTTGGAGAATAAAGGATAACTGTGGTTATTCATGCCTCTGTAACCCACAGGCAAAATTACTATAATAAACATACAGCCCATCTACTGCCCCCAGTTTTCATCTCAGTATGAAGAGCCCCCAGCCAGCCAAATGGCACCTTCTTCACAGCCCCCTGGAGAGGGGGAAATTCGGGTCCAGGCTGGAGCCCAGTGTCCCTCTTGACAAAGCATCTCTCCATGGAGATAAGAGAGATGGGGACAGATTTCCAAAGCCATTTCCTCCTGGAAGCAGGCAAGTTCTAGAACAGATCAACTCCAGAGTTGTTTGAAGTTTTCAAAATGCTTCTGAATTCAGCCTGAGTGTCTCATGTGTCCCAAAGACGCAAGGAGCTGCTCTTAGCTTGCCGTGGAGGCTGTGGGTCAGGTCTGCAGTTGGTCTTCCCGTCGCTTGTGGGAAACAGGCCCAACACCCTGACAGCCAGCCCAGCAGCCAGGCAGCGCCTTCACTCTGGAGGACTTGATTTGTGTGAATATTTTTCTTCTTACGTGTTTACTGTTTGTTTTTATTTTAATTTTGTTTTTGAGACGGAGTCTCACTCTGTCACCCTGAATAGAGTGCTGTGGCGTCACAGCTCACAGCAACCTCAAACTCTTGGACTCCAGCGATGCCCCTGCCTCAGCCTCCCCAGTAGCTGGGACTACAGGTGCCTGCCACGATGCCACCTGGTTAGTTTTTCTATTTTTAGTAGAGATGGGATCTCACTCTCACTCAAACTAGTCTCAAACTCCTAAACTCAAGCAATCCTCCCACCTTGGTCTCCCAGAGTGCAGGGATTATGGGCTGGAGCCACCACGCCTCTGGCCTACTGTTTGTTTTTAAACAAATTTTAACACAGCAGTATCAGAGAATATAAATATGCTTGACTAGGTACAGGCACACGTAGAAATGTAATGTTTTGACATTTCAAGTTGAGTCACATACCTTGAAGTGCATTTGTACAATACACTTAAATACTATGACTTTGAATAAATGTTGCCCAGTAGTTAAAAAAAAATAGGAAACGTGTTTCCACCTTATCAAGCTGGATTCCCTGGATGTTTTATATCATAAAGGTAGATACATGGATAATTTGTTAATGTTTTAGAAGTTTGTATGGGCCAACAGACATGGACCAGTCCAGGCATGGGGGAAGCACCTGCTTTGGGTGGGGAGCTAAAATCCAGCTTGAGCTCCCAGGGGGTGCTACATAGGCTCAAAGGAACACAAAGGCTCCAGAGTTAGTGGACGGATTAATTTTTTTTTCATGCTCTTACTAGTAGTAGTTATAAACTAAGGCAGAGGATTAAAATGGGCAAGACAGTAGATAAAAATGTTGCCTTCTCAGATGGCTGCTTACGTTGGATTTCTCCAATACTCTTCCTGACCACAAAATGGGAGCGTGAGCTAGACTGTTCCAGCAGGCGCAGAGACACATTCTGTTTCCTAGGTTTCGCATGGATTGCCTGCCAAGCGAAGAAGCTGGACTTTTGCCACTGTATTTCATACCTCAGTGATGTATTTTAGACAATTGTTAAAAACCACACTTTCAAGGTACGCTAGTACGTTGTGGGTACTCAATGCATATTAAATTGCAACAATAATTTGGAGTAAGTCAATTTGGTCCATGTTTCTTCAAGGAAAGGCATTAGTAAAAGGCGGCAGTCACTGTGGAGGAAATATGATCTCTTCTTGATCACTGTGGCCTTGCTGTGAGTAATCAGATCAGCTATTCATCTCATTACCAACTAGTTATGCGACCAGTTAATAGTTATAATCCATACGCCAGGAAGATTTTAATTTAGTTTGGATGGAACATTAACAAAAGGACTCTAATTTCAGAAAACACCTTCCTCAGGTACATCCGCTTCTCCGCTTTCTCACTGCCTGCCCAGCTGGGCTCTGGCATTTCTTTCCTTGTTTAGCCCTAACACTTCTGTAGCCAGGAGGGGTGTTATTTTAACGCTCACTTAGTTTCTGGTCCCTCTGCTTTCTAACTACCAGTAGGAGGCCCATTAGCACAGATTACAATCATTATTTTTCATAATGGACACTTGTCACCTATGAACCAGACTGAGACCACTAACCGAATTTTGTGTGGGTCACCAAGTAGCAAGAACTAGTGCTCATTCTTGGTCTACATGGCAGTCCTTTCGCCCTGGTCTTTCCTGCTCACCATCAAAATCCTCTGTGGACACACATGTAACGGTGATACCACTTTGGAAAGAAGAAATCTGGAGTATGCATAAGGATTTCCATGATTATTTTTGGAAGTCAGCCGCATTTCACTAGATTATTTCTACAGTATATCGCGGTAAGCGTGTAATGTGGAATATATTTTAATTGCTGTGATGTAAATGAGACTTCGGGGTCACGTTAGGGAGTGTTAACTGGAAGATCCAGCTCTGACTTTAGCGCGCCTGCAGGCCTTTTAAATTGTTATGGGAAATCGCAGCTTTCAATTGAGTAGTTTCAACACTGAGCTCCCCTAAGGCTTATTACAGTTTGGCAACATGATGCCCATTTCAATTAATGTACATAATGCCTTTTGCCTCTCATACCTTCTCTGCAGAACCCTTCTAGAATGTACACTTGAAAACCAGGAAATCCTAGGCAGGTGAAGAGCTATACCCCAGATGCTATTACCATCACGTCACTGGCAGAAGTCCTCAGATACTACGAGCTTCACTCAGAAGGCGTTCAGAACATGGAAGTATCAACGTAAGGCACAGTACTAATAAACAGCAATAAATAGAAAAGGTCTGAATTATTATAATGTAATTTCCAGTTGAAGCAATTTGTTATAAATACTCCTTAAGAAATGCATCCAAGGGCAGTGCCTGTGGCTCAAAGGAGTAGGGCACCAGCCCCATATGCCGGAGGTGGTGGGTTCAAACCCAGGCCTGGCCAAAAACTGCAAAAAAGAAAAAAAAAAAGAAAGAAATGCATCCAAGTCTGGGTGCAGTGGCTCATGCGTGTAATCCTAGCACTCTGGGAGGCCTAGGCAGGTATATCATTTGAGCTCAGGATTTTGAGCCTGAGCAAGTGTGAGACACTGTCTCTACTAAAAATAGAAAAACAAACCGGGCATGGTGGTGGATGCCTGCAGTCACAGCGACTCAGGAGGCTGAGGCAGGAAGATCACGTGAGCCCAGGAGTTTCAGGTTGCTGTGAGAGACGATGCTACGGCACCAAATCCAGGGTGACAGAGTGAGACTCTGTCTCAAAAGTAAATGCATCCAAATAACTCAAAGGTTCAAGCAGCAAATATCTACTTACTTATGACCATAGCATATGTATAAAATGCAGTACAATTTATAAACATTTTCACATACGTTCCCATAGTAGCTGTACAAACCTAGTTCAGAAAACATCTTTCAAATGTTAGCAGGGCTCATAGTCATATCAGAGGGCAGGAGAAGGGACCTTCCTTCTTCTCCTGCGGTCCATGAAGCGTAGGTCTGTGGAACTTACAGTGTTAAAGGGAGAAAGGCCTCCCTCGTCCGCACACCTGGGTGGACGGAGCCCGGCCCCACCAGCCCTTCTCCTGTGGACACTGCATAGGTCTGTGGAACTTACAGTGCTAAAGGGAGAAAGGCCTCCCTGGTCCGCACACCTGGGTGGACGGAGCCAGGCCCCACCAGCCCTTCTCCTGTGGACACTGCTTTCTCACGTCTCCCATCTGGCTTGAATCAGATCCCCTTTGGTCAGCTCTGCAGAATTCAGGGAGTTAATCACACTGTTGTCAGAATTCCTTTCCCTTCCTCCATTCCCAGCAACCACTTCCTTGGAAGTCCTTCAACCCAAGCATGAAACAGGCTTCTGGTAGTGAAAAGGGACAAATTATGGCTAAAATGTTGGCAAACTGAATGCTATCAAAATGCAGGTTCTGAATAAATCTCTTCCACGTCCCCATGGATGGCTTACCACAGGAACATTCATTAGCCTGATCACACTTAATTTTCTCGTTCAAACAGTTCTCTAGTATACTGTTCACTGCATACTTTGAAATACTAAATGCTAATTTTGGTGGCACACTGAAAGAAAGAAAAATCTGAAAACAACAGGGAAAAGTCATGCACAATTTTATTTTGCAATTATTTCTGTAGTAAACCAATGCCTAACAGTGTCAATGAAAAAAATAAAAGCAGTCTCACTCACTGGCCTTCAGGACTCATTATTCAAAATTGGTTGGTTTTTTGTTTGTTTGTTTTGCTGAGCTGTTTATTGCCTAGACTACATCCTCTTCCATACTTCCAGGGTTGAATGTGTACATGTGTCAGTAAACATGTGAGAAGTTCTGGAACTGATCTAATAGTCTAATACTCAGTGGTGGCCGAAGGCACCATGTTTACGATGGGCACAGCTCCAGCTTTCCGAAGCCAGACCCCACCTTTAGTTGGGTCTTCCTGGGGCAGGAAAAAGAAAGAAGAAACAAGGAGAGGAGAGGAGAGAAGTGGAGGGGAGAGAAGGGAGGAAGAAACGAGGGAAGGATGGAAGGAAGGAGGAGAGAAACCATGTGGACAGACCCTTATCACTTTAGCGCTGCCGCTCATTCATGGGCAGCACGTAACTCCGTCAAGGTGCTGTGGTTGAAAACTAGGGCCGGGCAATCATAGCTCTACACAGCCCCACCAATCCTCTGGTCGTTATACCCATCGCTAAACAGTTTTAAACTGTGTCATTCCCCTCTCAGGTTTAATTTATTTTGGATACAACGGTTGAGAGGCAGGCAGGGGGTTGAGACTAAGTTATATGGTACTGCAACTTTCTATTCAACTGCTCCACATCTTTTCCCACTTCAAAATTCAGTCGCTCCCATGGAAAAATCTGCTCTGATGTTGCCTCCCTTTGTGTCCTGCGCATAGTAGGTCTTCAATAATCAATGATTAGTCCCGATCTGTGTGAATTTTGATGAGACAGGAGAAGATTTTAATAGAAAAATAAATGAACTTTAAAGAGAAAAGATGGTGTGATATTCCATCTCCTACTTGCTGCTCAGATTTAGTTCATTTGCTTTGAGGTATTTTTCCTCCACATGCCAATCCCCTGCAGGCTTCTTCATCTATTTCAAACTTCCCTCTTGAATAATAGGAACATGATGATCTAGCAAAAAAACCTATTCTATCAAAATCATGCTATAACATTTATGTCTTCGTGACTTTTATTACGGTACAATTTATATCTGGAAAAAATAATGGTGGAGGAGAATATTCTAATTATAATCATGCAACATAAAAACAAAAGGGGAAACCTTCAAATTAAAAATTAAGCCATTAAAAATTACTACATACAGTTAATCTGAAGATTCTACAGTCCTGGGGTGCCTGAGAGGTTGCCAAATAGAAACTAGAAGTGTTATGTCCTTAGTTAAAATGTATTGAGTACTTGCTAAACATTCATTTTACACACATTATCTTGTTTCATTTCTACACAAACCTGTGAGGCTGGTTCTCTTATTTGCTCCTTTTACACCTAAGGAAACCCAAACTCAGAGAATTAAGCCACTCGCCCAAAGTGACACACCTGTTACATAGCACAGCTAGGGCTCAAAACCAGATCTGCACGACACAAAATTTATGTATTTGATAGTGACACTGTGTTGACTACCTGGGGACAAGTACAGCAGTCCCATGAGGTAAAATGAAATGATGGGTAATATCAGTTCCTATGTTTTAGTGTGAAAACTTTTACAGCAAAGGTGGTCATCTGCCTGTAGCAGAAATATTACTCTTATATCACAATAGTGCTCAGTGGGCTTTGGTAAAACCCTGGCACCCACTAGCACGCTGTGGAACAGCCACGGTGGAATGTCCCAGCACAGCAGCCAATGTGTGAAATCGCAGAGCTGAACAGGCCAGGGCTGGAACATCAACACCAGTGCAAATCATTTCAGCTCTAACTGTGCTACTGAGTAGCACCGAGAAGGGTCTATATTAATTTCAACAAGGTATGTTTAAAGGGAAAACAAATCCCACACATGGTTTATGGCACCACGTATGAGAGAAACGGGTTTCATGCAATTAAGATTGGTTCCCATCCCCAAGAACGCCGCAATTCCCATAACTAATCACCCATAAAACCTATTACAAACGAATACTAAGAAAAACTTGAAAAGCATATGAGAGCGATGAAATCAATAACTGATAAAGTGAGATATATCAAAAATCAACTGAGCTGGAAAAGTGACAGGCTGTGAAGAGGCGCTTGGCATGATATGTGGTCGGGGTCCTCCATCCGTCAAAAGAGGCGACTGGAACGCATGGGCGTTTGGGGCCTTCGTGCCTGGGAGCTCCTCGCCTACCCAGAGAAGGCTGCCTTCCACATAGAAATCAGGAGTGTCCTCAACGCCAGCACTCTCAAGGAAAAACGACTTTTCCCAGCATTCCATCTGAACCTTAAGAAAGCCCTGATGATCCTTCCATTTTTGAATTAAATAAAAGACAGATTTATCATGTGCTCTTTAAATGTTGTTTAAAGAACCAGTGTCTTGGCTTTAAGCTTTATACCTTCTTTTATCATTGCTTTGGGCCAACCCTAATTAATGATGTTTCTATTTAACTTTTAAAGAAAAAGACCTTCAGTTTTGTTAAAAGTATTTCCTACAAAAAAAAAAGAACACTAAATGTCACAGATTATCAAATATCCTGTGCCATATACCTTACTTTTTTTTTTAAATAATTTTATTAAATCATAATTGTGTACATTGGTGCAATCATAGGGCAGAATGTGCTTCATATACAATCAGAAACATTTTGATCGTACTGTGAGAGATAGCCCTCATAGCATTTTCTTAATCACTAT
>CAUYRH010183066.1:0-22643 GCA_963574655.1 Perodicticus potto
TTAAAACCAGACTGTAACAGCTGCCCGGGGTTCCTCCCCCGAGCGGCTGAGGGACCCTGACGCGTCAGAAATAAACCTGCCTCTTGCTTTTGCATCCACCTGAGTGTGGTGACTCTTCTTGGGGGCTGCATCCCAAGTTGGACCCCTGTTTGGGTCTAACAGCTCCATCCATGCTCCTGACTCAGTAGTGTCCGTCTGTTCCAACTGCCTCGCTTTTCTCCAGCAAAAGCCTGATTTTAAGCACTCTTCCAGCGGTTTTTAACCAAGGCCTGCAGGAGGTTGGTGTTTAACTATCCCATCTCCCTTGCCCGAGTCAGGGTAACTCTGAGGCATGCTGAGCCCCAGAGTTCCCAGCAGGAGTAAGCCACAGTTGCTCGCAGTAGTCTCTGGCTTGATATCTCATCTTTTTTTTGAGACAGAGTCTTATTCTATTACCCTGGGTAGAGTTCCATGGTATCATAGCTCACAGTAACCTTAAACTTTTAGGCTCAAGAGATCCTGTTGCTTTAGCCTCTTGAGTAGCCGGGGCCACAGGTGCCTACTTCAACACCTGGTTAATTTTTTTTCTATTTTTAGTAGAAATGGGATCTCACTCTTGTTCAGGTTGGTCTCCAACTCCTGAGCCCAAGCAATCCACCCATCTCCACCTCCCAGAGCGTTGGGATTAAAGACATGAGCCACCCCACTGGCCATTTCACTCTTTTCAAAACTGCCTTTCCTTTACATTCCTGTCTCACTTCGTAATTCCTTACCAGTGATTCCTGAAATCACCTCCCAAATAAATGACAGGCAGTCCCCAGGTTACAAACCATATATATTCCTGGGAAAGTCTTTTTTTTTTTTTGAGACAGAATCTCCCTTTGTTGCCCTCAGGAGAGTGCCATGGCGTCATAGCACACAGCAACCTCACAGGCTTAGGCTCAAAAGATCCTCTTGCCTCAGCCTCCCGAGTAGCTGGGACTACAGGTGTCCCTACAACGCCCAACTTCATTTAGAGACAGGAATGCCGCTCTGGCCCAGTCTGGTCTCGAACTCCTGAGCTCAAGCAATGCACCTGCCTTGGCCTCCCAACAGTGCTAAGATTACAAGCGTGAGCCACCACGCCCGGCTCTCATTATGTTTTCCTACGGAAGTAACCCTCCCCTGCGAATTGATAAGTCACCAGCACCTATAGCTCATATGCCTCTTGTTGCTATTTGTTGCCCCTGCACATGCACCTGTGCCCAGGGGTACAGCTGGGGAGCACAGAGGCTTGAGGGGAAGAGACGAGAGTCAACAACCAGCAGGGCCCGACCACGCTCCTTTGTTTGATCACTGAGAGAGAGCCCACCTTCTCCATCAGTTCAAGGCAAGACCTGGGGCAGAACATACCTGCAAAGCTGGTCATTTTAGATCCAGGGAGATTTCCTCCCCTTTGCGAGGCAACATTGTTCCATATTCAATTTAAAACCAGAAAAGCAGCCTGCAAGATGGAGCCTGAGAAGCTAAACTGAAGCAGTACAGCTGATCTGGACTGCTTAGCTAACCTCCTTTCACACCCCCCCCCATGATTATCTACTTAAGGTTTCACCATGATTGAGGGTGTCTGTCTCAGGAGACTTGAGGTAGTGGTCACATGTAGACAATAGGTGTTGTGATATTGGTAGAACAGAGGTTGCTTTGATAATATGATGTTGTCTTTGATGAGTTTCTTAGATATTTGTTAAAGTGAAAATGACCTTTACGTTGTTTAACCGTTTTGCATTGGTCAAGACTACTTTGATGTTGTTTTCTGTTAGATAACGTTAAAATTTTCTAGGTTTGTTTCCTGGTATTCCCATTACAAAATTATTAGAATGGTAAGGGAGGCGGAACAATTGAGAGACTACTCTCACTGTGTGATGAGGCGAGATAAGGACCACCGACTCAAATTAGAATTTCAAAGAGGAGTCTTTTGTTAACCATGGGGCTGTCTCAGTAAAGTCTAAAGCAGACTAAGTGAGAGAGCATTGAGGGGTCTGAAGTTGGGGTTTTTCTGAAAGTTGGCAAAGGGCCAAACAGGTGGGCTGAAAGTTAGCAATTAGAAGCAAAAAGTAAGTTGGCAAAAGAAGCAAAAACCAAGCACCGGGTCACGATGACCCCTTTTACAGAATTGAACCTTGCAATTAGTCAATAGGTAACATAAAGGGCAGTTAGATAACAATAAGGTAACAAAATGCAGATCTAGCAACTAATGGATAAGAAAAACAATGGATCACAGCACTTAGCCCGTTAACTCTTATTATGACAGCACTCAGACCATTCCTTCTTATCTTGTCCTGATCCGGACCAGTCTTCTAAGAGCAATGGTGCCTGTCATCATCTCAGAGTTATGGTATTCTCACCTTTTTGTGCTTTCATCTTTTATCCTACACAGCCCCATGGTGCAAGTCGGTATGTGCATGGCGGTATCCATCTTATGGGGGTGATGAGGCTGCTGGCACCCACCTCAACTGTTCTCCAAAATCACTGGCCTTCTGATACTAAAGCTTGTTTGAATCTAAACCTCATCTCTGTATACTGGCTGGTCAGTGACAGGCAGCCAAACTCTCCTTGTCCTGTAACAAATTCAGGCTGGGCAAGTGGGAAGTTATACCATTTGGGTTTCTTTTATTATTATTTTTTTAAACAAAGTCTGACTTTGTCACCCTGGGTAGAATGCCACGGTGTCACATCTCACAGCAACCTCAAACTCTTGCTCAAGTGATCCTCTTGCCTCAGCCTCCCAAGTAGCTGGGACAACAGGCACCCAGCCGCCACAATGCCTTGTTATTTTTTTAGAGATGGAGTCTCACTCTGGCTCAAGCTAGTTTCAAACTTGTGAGCTCAGGCAATCTACTCGCCTCGGCCTCCCATAGTGCTAGGATTACAGATGTGAGCCACCAAGGAAGTTATACCATTTATATTCCATATCTTTATTACAAAAAAGGAAACTTTGGGGAGGTGCCTGTGGCTCAGTGGGTAGGGCGCTGGGACCATATACTGAGGGTGGCGGGTTCGAACCCTGCCCCAGCCAAACTTCAACAACAGGCTTGGCGCCTGTGGCTCAAGCGGCTAAGGCACCAGCCACATACACCTGAGCTGGTGGGTTTGAATCCAGTCCAGGCCCACCATACAACAATGACAGCTGCAACCAAAAAATATCTGGGTATTGTGGTGGGCACCTGTAGTCCCAGCTACTTGGGAGGCAGAGGCAGGAGAGTCGCTTGAGCCCAGGAGTTGGAGGTTGCTGTGAGCTGTGATGCCATAGCATTCTACCCAGGGCGAAAACTTGAGGCTCTGTCTCAAAAACAAACAAGCAACAACAACAACAAAAATAGCCAGGTGTTGTTGCAGGCGCCTGTAGTCCCAGCTACTCAGGAAGCTGAGGCAAGAGAATCACCTAAGCCCAGGAGTTGGAGGTTGCTGTGAGTTATGATTTCATTGCACTCTACCGAGGGCGATACAGTAAGACCCTGTTTCTAAAACACAAAAAAGTAACTTTTTCTTTTTAAAAAAAATAATTTTTTTAAAGAGAGAGGGTCATGGCTCGGCACCTATAGTTCAGTGGTTAGGGTACCAGCCACAAACACCAAGGCTGGCAGGTTCGAACCCAGCCGGGCATTGTGGCAGGCACCTGTAGTCCCAGCTACTTGGAGGCTGAGGCAAGAGAATCGCTTAAGCCCAAGAGTTTGAGCTTGCTGTGAGCCGTGCCACCACGGCACTCTACCGAGAGTGACATAGTGAGACTCTGTCTCAAAAAAAAAAAAAAAAAGGGAGGGTCTTGTTATGTTGCTGAGACTGGTCTTAGACTCCTGGGTTCAAGAGCTCCTCCTTTATCATTCTCCCAAAGTGTAGAGATTATAAGTATGAGCCATTCTACCTAGTCAAGAGAGACAATTTCTGATTTCAATGTTGTAAAAGTAAACACAGCACAACCAAAACCACAACTGGTAGAAAGCACACCCAGTTCAGGATGGCAGGAGGAAGTAAATAAGATTGAGGTTAGAGAGGATATGAAAGGGATTTTTAACGTCTATGTTTTTTCTTTCATTAAAAGAAAGGTCAAGCAAACATAACTGAATGTCAATATTTGTTAATTCTGAATGGTAAGTATGCTGATGTGCAAGAGCAAATAAAAATTTTAAATAAGCACCTTAAGAATTGTTGGGTAGTGCCTGTGGCTCAGTGGGTAGGGCCCTGGCCCCATATGGGTGGTGGGTTCAAACCCGGCCCCGGCCAAACTGCAACAAAAAAATAGCCAGGCGTTGTGGCAGGTGCCTGTAGTCCCAGCTACTTGGGAGTTGAGGCAAGAGAACCAGGAGCCTAAGCCTAGGAGTTGCAGTTTGCTGTGAGCTGTGACGCCACAGCCCTCTACCGCAGGCGATAGAGTGAGAGTCTGTCTCTACAAAAAAAAAAAAAAAAAACATTGTTAAAAATGAGGGATAAGCCAGGCAGTGTCAGGGTTATCCCTCACTGACACTGGGATAACCAGTATTAACTGGTTAATAACTATAGTCCCAGCTATTTAGGATGCTGAGGCAAGACGATTGCTTGAGCCCAGGAGTTCCAGGCTACAGGGCAATATGGTCTTGCCTGTGAATAGCCACTGCACTCCAATCTGGGTGACATAACAGACACCATCTCTAAACAGACAAAAGCCAAAAGGAACAATGGAAAAGAGGCCAGTCATGGTGCCTCAGGCCTGTAATTTTAGCGCTCTGGGAGGTTGAGGCAGGAGGATTACTTGAGATTGAGAGATGGAGACCAACCTGAGCAAGGGCAAGACCCCCATCTCCACAAAAAATAGAAAAATGAGGAGGTGACCTGTGCTTATACTCCCAGTTATTCAGGGGGCTAAGCCAGAAGGATCGCTCAAGCCTAGGAGTTTGAGGTTGCCGTGAGCTATGAGGATACCACTAGCCAGGAAGACAGAGCAAGGAAAAAGAGAGCAGGAGAGACAGAGAAGAGTTTACTCTCGATTTTTTCTTAAAGATTTACTTTTTTAAAAATTTGTCATTGTAAATTATTTCTCTACCCCTTTAAGATGTATGCAAGTCTTTTAGTCTTTTAAAAAGGCTCTTGCTTGACTTGGCGCCTGTGGCTCAACGGGCTAAGGCGCCAGCCATATACATCTGAGCTGGCGGGTTCCAATCCAGCCCATGTCCACCAAACAACAATGGTGGCTGCAACCTAAAAATGGCCGGGCGTTGTGGCGGGCACCTGTAGTCCCAGCGGAGGCAGGAGACTCGCTTGAGCCCAGGAATTGGAGGTTGCTGTGAGCTGTGATGCCATTGCACTCTACTCAGGGTGACAGCTTGAGGCTCTGTCTCAAAAAAAAAAAGGCTCTTGCTAGGCCAGCTGCTGTGACTCACTCCTGTAACCCCAGCACCCTGGGAGGCCAAGACTCCCCGGAGGGAGTTTGAGCTCGGGAGTTCAAGACCAGCCTGAGCAAGAGTGTGACTCCTGTTGCTACTAAAAATACATTAAAAAAATTAGCCGAGTATTATGTGTGGCAGGTGCCTGTAGTCCTAGCAACTTGGATTGAGCCCAGGAGTTTGAAGTTGCTGTGAGCTAAGCTGACACCAATGCACACTAGCCTAGACAACAGAATAAGATTCTGTCTCAAAAAAAAAAAAAAAAGCCTCTTCTAGTTTGACAACCCAGGAATCTCTTTGTCAAGGATCTGAGATTTCTTTTTTTTTTTTGAACAGGCGCCTGCCACAACGCCTGGCCATTTTTTTGTTGCAGCTGTCATTGTTGTTCGGCGGGCCCAGGCTGGATTCGAACCCACCAGCTCAGGTGTACGTGGCTGGCGCCTTAGCCCGTTGAGCCACAGGCACCGAGCCAAGGATCTGAGATTTCTTTGAAATATAAATATAGAGGATGATACAGCCTTATCTCCCAGTTCCTATGGGAGGTAGGAGCCTAGCTTTGGTGAGCCTGTTGGTCCAAATTGCAGAACTATCTCCTCTCATAAAGATACGAGAATTTTATTTTTATTTATTTATTTATTTATTTATTTTTTTGAGACAGAGCCTCAAGCTGTCACCCTGGGTAGAGAGCTGTGGCATCACAGCTCACAGCAACATCCAATTCCTGGGCTCAAGTGAGTCTCCTGCCTCTGCCTCCCAAGCAGCTGGGACCATAGGCGCCCACCACAACGCCTAGTCATTTTCTAGTTGCAGCCGTCTTTGTTGTTTGGCAGGCCCAGGCTGGCTTCAAACCTACCAGCTCTGGTGTATGTGGCTGGCGCCTTAGCCGCTTGAGCCACAGGCGCCGAGCCGAGTTTATTTTTAATTTGTGTAATACCAATTAATTGGTCAGAAGGTCACCCTCCATTACCAGGTGCATTTAGGATGAATTATGGGTGACAAATAGTCCTAGTCCTCTTATTTGAGGACTAGTTATTGTTCATCTTGAAAACAAGTTATGTTAAGGGACTTGTCTGTTTAGCTATTAAACAGGAGAGAGATTTCTTTTTGTTTTGCAATCTCTTAGATGTGATATCACACTCTAGCTTAACGCTCATTCAATAAGAAAACTGTATTCTTAGCCAGGTGGTGTGGCGGGTGCCTGTAGTCCCAGCTACTCGGGAGGCTGAGGTAAGAGAATCGCCTGAGCCCAAGAGTTGGAGGTTGCTGTGAGCTGTGATGGCACAGCTCTCTACCGAGGGTGACATAGTAAGATTGTCTCAAAAAAAGAAAAAAAAAGAACTACTATCTTTGTGGAGAAGTTACTGGGTTAGGAGAAGATTTTGTTTTTAATACTATTTCCCCAACAGGTGTTTGTTTTATTATTTCCTATACTTTTTGGGTACTGTTTCAAATTACAAAGAAAAGGATATATTCACAGACAACTTATGAAAAAAACGTTGTCTACTTTCCTGTAGTGCTATTTTCTAAAAGTAAAGTTCATGGTGTTCAGCAGCTAAGCCTCTTTTCTCTATGGCCTTAATTAATTAATTAATTTTTTGAGACAGAATCTCAAGCTGTCGCCCTTGGTAGAGTGCTGTGGCGTCACAGCTCACAGCAACCTCAAACTCTTGGCCTCAAGCAACTTTCTGGCCTCAGTCTCCTAAGTATATAGGACTATGGGCGCCCGGCTGTTTATAGATACGAGGTCTCGATCTGGCTTAGGCTGGTCTCGAACCTGTGAGCTCAGGCAATCCACCTGCCTCGGCCTCTCAGAGTGTTAGTATTACAGGCGTGAGCCTCTGCGCCTGGCCCTTGTTTTCATTATTGCATATAAAAAAATTAGTCATAGTGTTTTTAGCCTGCCTGTGTGTGCATAGACACACTTCCCACTTCTGAGCTATAACTGAGATTGATAGGAGGGTGTTCTTTCTTGCTGCAGTGAGCCTAATAAACACAGTTTTTCTTGATCAATAGTTTTTTTTTTTTTTTTGCAGTTTTGGCCGGGGCTGGGGTCAAATCCACCACCCCCGCTATATGGGGCCGGTGCCCTACTCCTTCAGCCATAGGAGCCACCCCAACAGTTTGTTTTTTTTTCTGGCAACCTTTTCTGGGATTTGAAAGTTAACAGAAATAGCATCACTCAAAATCTTAGTAACAATTATTTAAATTATAAAAAAATTACAAAAGAATTTTAAGCCACTTTATTGAGTTATAATTTACAATCATTCAATTCATCAATTTAAAACATACAGTTTGATGGTTCTTTGTATAGTCACAGTATTGTGTGGACATCAGCACAGTGAGTATTTGAAAATTTTAATCATCTTCAAAAGAAACCATCTTCTCTTTGGCTGTCACCCCTTAATCCTTCCACCAACCTCCTTCCCTGCTAAACCCTAGAAGCCACCAGTCTACTTTCTGGGTCTATAGTACTTTGGACTGCTTCTATTTATTTATTTATTTATTTAGAGACACAGTCTCACTTTGTCACCCCCGGTAGAGCGCTACGGCATCATAGCTCACAGCAACCTCAAACTCTTGGGCTCAAGAGGTTCTCTTGCCTGAGTGGCTGGGACTATAGGCATCCACCACAATGCCCACCTATTTTTAGAGACAGGGTCTCGCTCTTGCTGGAACCTGTGAGCTCAGGCAATCCACTCTCCTCGGCCTCCTAGAGTGCTGGCATTACAGGCCAGCCACCTCGCTTGGCCTGCTTCTTTTTTTTTTAATGAGACAAAGTCTTACTCTGTGGCCCAGGCTAGGGTGCAGTGGTGTCATCCTAGCACAAGCAACCTCAAACTGCTGAGTTCAAGGGATCTCCCTGCCTCAGCCTCCTGGAGAGCTAGGATTACAGGCGGGAGCCACTGCGCCTCACCTCTTTTTCTGATACTTGATCTTGTTCTATTGAGCGAGAGTGCAGTGGTCTCGCCAATAGCTTGCTGCAACCTCCTAACAGTCTCTCATCAGTCTGTGAAGACGCTGCGAAAAATATTCATAACAATCTTCACCAAAACAACCACAATCTTCCACCAGTTTTCTCCCACAGTTTGCAGTCCTTGGAAGCCTAAAACCTCCACTTCCCCCCCGCCCCCCAGGCAATGTCTTAATCTGTCTCCCAGGCTGGAGTGCAGTGATACCATCATCGCTCACCGCAACTGCAAACTCTGAGCTGAAGCGACCCTCCTGCCTCAGCTTTCTGAGTAACTGGGACTACAGGTGCATGCCACCACGCCCAACTGATTTTTCTAATTTTTGTAGATATGGGGTCTTACTCTTGCTCAGGCTAATCTCAAACTCCTGGCCTCAAGGGATCCTCCCTCCCGCACTTACCCCCGGAGTGCTAGGATTAGCCTGTTAGGACAGCCTATTAGTTTATAGGATAGCCTCTGTGCCTTGCCTAAAACTGTCACCTGTCTTGTCACTTTTCTACAAATTCATTGTTCTTTGTTAAGATGTTAAATAAGCCCACGTTATTACTATTCCTTTTAGTTACTCACCCACTGCTCCTGGGACACCTGTTTACATGCTAATCTGGTTGTTGTCAGTCTAATTTGTAGGGCCCTAGCCAGATAACCTAGAAGGGAAGAGGAAAAAAGTTTTTTTTTCCTCCTTTACAGTATGAATAAGATATGTATAAGTACTTTATTGCTTTTAGTCTCCTGAAGTTTCACTGAAAAATCAACTTGCAAAAGGCTGATTAATTAGAAAAAGGCATATACATTTATTCGATATGTAACATTTATACACAAGAGCCTTCAGAATGAAGACACAAAGAAATAAGGGAAATTGTCCATTTTTATGTTTAGGTTCAAGAAAATATGAGGCCGGGCATGGTCGCTCACCTGTAATCTTAGCACTCTGGGAGGCCGAGGCGGGAGGATCGTTTGAGATCAGGAGTGTGAGACCAGCCTGAGCAAGAGCAAGACTTCATCTCTATTAAAAATAGAAAAACTAGGGCAGCGCCTGTGGCTCAAGGATAGGGCGCCGACCCCATATACTGGAGGTGGTGGGTTCAAACCTGACCCTAGCCAAAAAAATAAATAAATAAATAAATAAATAAAATAAAGAATTTATTTGCAAACCAACAGAAAAGAAAAAAATCAATGAAACTAAGAGTTGGCTTAAAAAAAAAAAATAGGGCAGCGCCTGTGGCTGAAAGGAATAGGGCGCCGGCCCCATGCTGGAGGTGGCGGGTTCAAACCCAGCCCCGGCCAAAAACTGCAAAAAAGAAAAATTAGCTGGGTGTTGGGGTGGGTGCCTGTGGTCCCAGCTACTCAGAAGGCCAGGGCAATAGAATGAGATTCTATCTCAAAAAAAAAAAAAAGAAAAAAAGAAAAGAAAAAAAGAAAGAAAAACAAAAGAAAAAGAAGTATGGACAGCTGTGTAGAAATATGAGTGATCAAAAAGGGTACTACCCAATGTTAGTGATGAGTGGGGAAAACCCAGCAAGGCCGGTCTGTCCAGATCCATCTTGGCCTCTCTGAAATGCATTCCTTTTTTCAAGGCCTCTCTGGAATGGGGGTCTTATGGCTTAGAGTCAAACAAGATAGGTCAGATAATTTCTTTATGGACAGTTTTTACACTGAAATGTTATCAGAACCCATTGCTGAATGAAGAATGAGGAAAGGCAGCTGGAGAAAAAGGACAAAGAAGCTATTAATTTACTGACAAATGAGGATGGCAGACTCCTATCCTAGGAAAAAAATCATTGTCCTAACTATAAGCAGAAGTATGGAGCTTTTGGCTCGGCGCCTATGGCTCAACGGGCTAAGGCGCCAGCCACATACACCTGAGCTGGCGGGTTCGAATCCAGCCCGGGCCCACCAAACAACAATGGTGGCTGCAACCAAAAATAAAAAGTAGCCGGGTGTTGTGGCGGGCGCCTGTAGTCCCAGCTACTTGGGAGGCAGAGGCAAGAGACTCACTTGAGCCCAGGAATTGGAGGTTGCTGTGAGCTGTGATGGCATAGCACTCTATCCAGGGTGACAGCTTGAGGCTCTGTCTCAAAAAATAAAAATAAAAATAAATAAATTAAAAAAAAAAAAAAAAAGAAGTATGGAGCTTTTAAAGAGAGGGGCAGGTTCAGTTTCTGGCTATTGCTGTTCAAATATAGTTGATGGCCTGGATTGTATGAGCAAAAATCATCCTTGTGGCTTGGCGCTGGTAGCACAATGGTTATGGCACTGGCCAATACACCCAGGCTGGCAGGCTTGAACCTGGCCGGGCCAGCTAAACAACAATGACAACAATGACAACTGCAACAAAAAATAGCTGGGTGCTTTGGCAGGTGCCTGTAATCCCAGCTCCTTGGGAGGCTGAGGCAAGAGAATTGCTTAAGGCCAAGAGTTTGAGGTTGCTGTGAGCTGTGACGCCACAGCACTCTACTGAGGGCGACATAGTAAGACTCTGTCTCAAAAAAAAAAAAAAAATCATCCTTGTACCTCTGTCCCTTGAGCCACCTTCTGTGGTACAAAAATACAAAGATTTGTCCCCTGCTTCTTTGATTAATGGCCTTGGGTGGGGGTGCAGGTTTTAATTCCCCAAAAGAGTAAGGGGGTTTAGAGACAGCTGCTAAAACTTCTTTGCTCTTTTTCAGTCCTTTGCCTTTGCTAGGGAAAGGCAGAAGGAAAGTGCGAACAGTATTTGCCAGTTTCATTGCTGGCTTTGGTTCCTATGATCTGCCTTGGGGAAGAGAGATTCTAGTTTGTGTGGCTAGCCTGGGGGAGAACGAGCCTGAGAGCCAGGAGGGCAGGAGAAGGTCAGAGAAAACCCCTGCTTCTGAGGACTTCCCCTTGGGGCACTGTTTCCTGAGCTCTGACACAGACTTTTCTGGACGGAAGCGTATGGAATTAGAACTATATTAGAACTTGGTTCCTCACTCCACCCCCCTGCGGAATTAGACTTCTCACCTCTCTTCAGTCCCATTCATGAACGATTGCTGAAGAGCGAGGAGAAAGCTGACCAAGCGCAGGAGACGCAAAGGAGCAGCGTGGGGCAGCGAGTCTCATCGCTTGTGTTCATAACCTCACTCTGCCACTTGTGTGTTTTGGGGCACATTACACAAACCTTCTCGGTCTTAGTGTCTTCATCTAACAGAATTATAGGCAGCGCCTATAGCTCAGTGAGTAGGGCGCCAGCCACATACACCGAGGCTGGGTGGGTTCGAACCCAGCCTGTGCCAGCTAAATGGCAATGACAACCATAATCAAAAAATAGCTGGGCGTTGTGGTGGGCGCCTGTAGTCCCAGCTACTTGGGAGGCTGAGGCAGGAGAATCGCTTAAGCCTAAGAGGTTGCTGTGAGCTGTGGCGGCACAGTACTCTACTGAGGGTGACATAGTGAGACTCCATCTCAAAAAATGAATAAATAAATGAAAGAATTATAATACAGGCTTGCTGGGAGAAGTGTATTCCATTATGTAACACAGTGTTTCACAAAATGTGGGCACAAGTATAAGGAAAAATCTAGAAAATCGCTTGAGAAAATATTGTTGGGGCTCAGAAATGGAGATCCCCAAATAGAGCACATTGAACTGAAGAAGTTTCAAGGTCTCTCTGACACTCACCCCAACCTGGAGGCACAGGCCTTTATCTAAGATCCAGAACAACTGTTTCCACCGTCCTGTAAGCCCGAGAATGTAACCACACCTGGACTGACTCTTTCTCCGGGGAACAGAGCTATTTACAGGTTAATCTCTGTTCTTGGATCCACTCCTTCTCCATAGCAATCCCCTTTGCTAGATGGTGTATAAGCTTCTGAACCTGTGCGTTGATTTTTCAGGGAACCTTCAGAGGGCAGAGGGGAAGCTTCCCTTGGCCCCCACAATACCTTTTTCAATTCTCTTGAATTTCATGCAATTAAATCAAGAAGAGTTTTGTTTGTACCAACAGGGTTCTTCTCTAACACTTCTCTAAAACATTCCCAAAAGACCAGATAATCAATCACCTGCCTACGTTTTTAAAATAATGTTTGTTTTAGCAGTTATTAATTTGAATAACCTTATTACTCATTCCACGTTCCTGAGCCTCCTTAATACAGAATTTGGCCCCACTGCCCACGCTTCATGTCAGACTCAAGGACAAGACGTCCTTGAATAGATTCTTTTTCTATCTTCTGCCACTTTAAACCTAGATAAAATTGTCCTTGAGCCCAGAAGTAAACAAAATCAAACTATAAAGTGAACACCACTCTGCCGCCAGAGCGTCTCCCTGACTCAGCCGAAAATTGAAAGAAGGGAACAGAGACATGGATGGAGATCTTTCATTCTTGGGGGGAGAAATCACCCCCAAAGAGCAAACGTTGGTTGAGTGTCTTCATTTTTATCCTTGTTGCTGACTTTGTGGAACTAGGAACAAGCTAAGGCTGATACTGTGTAACTGTAAGATCCCAAACTCTGGGTTTTCTGGGGCCTGGGTCTTTCTCTCCCCCTTCCCTCTGCCCTGCTCAGCCTCTGTAAAGCCTCCCCTTCCAGTTCCCAGAGAGGTAGCTTCTCAGGCCTTACCTCCAGGAGCGTGAAAGTGCTTACTTACCTGACCCTGGCGGATTCTCACTGGGGTGAAGCCCAGGTAAAATAGCTGTCTTTTTTCTTTTTTTTTGAGACACAGCCTCAAGCTGTCCCCCTGGATAGAGTGCTGTGGTATCACAGCTCATAGCAACCTCCAATTCCTGGGCTCAAGTGAGTCTCCTGCCTCCGCCTCCCAAATAGCTGGGACTACAGGTGCCCAACACAACGCCCGGCCATTTTTTGGTTGCAGCCATCATTGTTGTTTGGCGGGCCTGGGCTGGATTCTAACTCGTCAGCTCAGGTGTACGTGGCTGGTGCCTTAGCCATTTGAGCCATAGGCGCCGAGCCCAAAATATCTTTCTTATATGCTCCAGTTTTATCTTAAATTTTTGAGTAGACCTGACCTTTGTTATAAAGTACACTCCTACTTGTATTTTAAATATATTTACTTCAGGAATTCTTTCCCACCAACTTTATTAAGCTCTAATTGTTGAATAAAAATTGTGTATATGTAAGCTGTATAGCATCATGATTTGGTATAGTTGTGAAATGATTACCACGATCAAGCTAATTCACTTATCTGTTACCTCACATAGTTACCTTTTGGGTGTGTGTAAGCAGAACACTTAAATCACGAACTTAGCAATTTCAAATATACAGTATAGTATTGTTAACTCTAGTTATAAGGCTCTACATTAGCTCACCTTTTGGTCATTTGTGTCTTTTCTTTGGAAAATGTCTATTCAGGTCCTTTGGTCCTTTGGGTTCTCTATTATTTATTTGTTTGTTTGCTTTGCTATTGAGTTGTATGAGTTTCTTACAAATTTGAGATTTTAACCCCTTAGCGCAGTGGTTCGCAACCTTCCTTATGCCGCGGCCCTTTAATACAATTCCTGTGGGTCGCGACAGGACCCACTTGAGAACCACTGCAGATATACAGTTTGCAAATACTTTCTCCCATTCTGTAGGTTGACTTTTCCTTTTGTTGATTGCTTTCTTGTTGAGCAGAAGCTTTTTAGTTTAAAGTAGCCCCAGGAAAAAAACTCAAGACATTTTTATTTTTTTTAGAGTCTCACTTTGTCACCCTCAGTAGAGTGCCGTGGTGCCCACAGCAATCTCACAGCAATCTCAAAACTCTTGCCTCACCCTCCCGAGTAGGTGGGACTATAGGTGCCCACCACAGTGCCTGGATATTTTTAGAGACAGAGTTTTTTTTTTTTTTTTTTTTGAGACAGAGCCTCAAACTGTCACCCTGGATAGAGTGCCGTGACATCACAGTTCACAGCAACCTCCAATTCTTGGGCTTCAGAGAGTCTCTTGCCTCTGCCTCCCAAGTAGCTGGGACTACAGGCGCCCGCCACAACGCCCGGCCATTTTTTGGTTGCAGCCGTCATTGTTGTTTGGCGGGTCCGGGCTAGATTCGAACCCGCCAGCTCAGGTGTACTCAGCCTGTTGAGCCACAGGTGCCGAGCCTAGAGACAGAGTCTTGAACTTGCTCAGGCTGTTCTGGAACTCCTGAGCTCAAGTGATCACCCGCCTCAGCCTCCCAGAGTGCCAGGATTACAGGCAAGAGCCACTGTGCCTGGCCCTTAAACATTTATTTTTTCCAAATCTTTCAAAGTGCTTCATTCACTAGATACAAGCCATTCCCTACAATGGTCCGTGATCCCAGGCTTCAACAGCAAAGGGCACAGTACGATATGAAGTCAAAGAGCAGCGATTACATTCTGACCTTCCTACTGGCTCTGGTGAACACTGTTAGGTATAATTCAAAGATGCCATGTTGGCCTTAAAATCAAACACCAGCCAGAACTGGTATTAACAAATAAATACAGCACGAAATTGTGGTTAAAAGCAAGACTCTGAAATCAGTCTTCCTGAGTTCAAATCCCAGCTCTGCCACATACAAGTTGGCCTGGTGGCTTACATCTGTTTAAATTTTTTTTTTTACATTTTATCAATTTAATTGCAAGAAAATGTAAATTCTACTAATACAAATCCAAAAACAACTTTAAATACAAATTTATGATGCATACACATAAATGAGTTAGCATAGTTGATAAACAATTCTTTTTTTTTTTTTTTGAGACAGAGCCTCAAGCTGTCACCCTGGATAGAGTGCTGTAGCATCACAGCTCACAGCAACCTCCAACTCCTGGGCTCAAGCGAGTCTCTTGCCTCCGCCTCCCAAGTAGCTGGGACTACAGGTGCCTGCCACAACGCCCAGCCATTTTTTGGTTGCAGATGTCATTGTTTGGCGGGCTGGGGCTGGATTTGAACCTGCCAGCTCAGGTGTACGTGGCTGGCACCTTAGCCCATTGAGCCACAGGCGCCGAGCCGATAAACAACTCTTAACAAATCACAAATCAGTAACAGTGGTCTAAAGTTTGTGCTTGCTGGGAGATGGTCTTTCATCTCCGAAAACACAGAGGGGTTTTGCAAGAGAACTTGCATCTTCAATACACAATCTGATTGATGTAGTTGTCTGCAGACTTCCAGATGATGTGTTGGCTGGGACCAAAGCTTCTCCTTATGGGAGTCGAGCCCAGCTGGGTCTTTAATAGGATCTGGGAGTGAAGTCACACCCCTAATCCGTACTTCTTTTGAGTTGGAGATTTCCAGGGGAGGGAGGTCTTGGAGATCCCAAGGCTGTAGTTCTTTGGCTCCTGGCCTGGTTGCCTCTTGCCTGTTTAAATTTTTTTCCTGGGACTATTTTAAACTAAAAACCTTCTGCTCAATAAGGGAAAATAAAGCACTGACTTAAGTGCTTTATAAATACGGGCTCATTTTGTCCTCTGAGGTAGATACTATTATTATTCCCCATTTAAATACTTATTTATTTATTTAATTTTATTTTTTAGAGGCAGAGTCTCACTTCATTGCCCTGGGTAGAGTGCCATGGCGTCACAGCTCACAGCAACCTCCAACTCCTGGGCTTAGGTGATTCTCTTGCCTCAGCCTCCTGAGTTGCTGGGAATATAGGCGTCCGCCATAATGCATGGCTATTTTTTTGTTGCAGTTCGGCCAGGGCAGGGTTTGAACCCACCACCCTGGCGCCCTACTCACTGAGCCACAGACGCCACCTGATTAATTATTTATTTATGAGACAGAGTCTCACTTTGTTGCCCTTAGTACAGTGCTATGGTGTCATAGCTCACAGCAACCTCAAACTTGGGCTCAAGAGTTCCTCCTGCCACAGCCTCCCAAACAGCTGGGAATACATGCCCCGGCCACAACGCCCAGCTAAGTTTGTAGAGACGGGTTCTCACTCTTGCTCAGGCTGGTCTCTAACTCCTAAACTCAGGTGATCCACCCACCTTGGCCTCCCAGAGTGCTAGGATTACAGGTATGAGCCACCACACCAGGCTATTCCCCTTTTACAGATGAATAAAGTGTGAGCTATGATGCCTTGGCACTCTACCGAGGGCGATAAAACGAGACTCTGTCTCAAAAAAAGAAAAAAAAAGAGAGAGGTACAGAAATTCATTCATCTGCTCCATAAATTTCCATGGAGTGAAAGGCAGGTGTTATGCTGCGTTGTGAACAAACTGGTTCAAGGAGCTCAGAGTGGGACGCCCAGCACAGAGCAATCAAGCAAATAATTACAGACTTCAGTGGAGGAAGGGGCGCCATGAAGGAAAAGGCAAAGTGCAGCTTTATCTAGAGTAGGATACCTGGGAATGAATCCTAGGAAGTGCTTTTTAGGCTGAAATCTAAAGAATAAGGACTAGAGGAGCAGAAAAGAGTGCAGAAGGAGGGAAGAGAAAAAGGAAACTGCAACTTACTAAGGCCTTGACTGTCAGAAGAATTGGGAGGGTTCAAAGAATGGAGGGAAGGTTTAGGACTCAGGGTGTCCAACCTTTTTTTCTTTTCGGCTGCACACTGGAAAAAGAGTCATCTTGGGCCACACATTAAATACACAAATACTAAGGACAGCTGATAGCAAAAAAAAAAAGGTTCGTGCATACTTTTCGTGATATCTGACACCTCAGATAAGCAAAACAGTTCTGCAATAATCTGCATGGACCCCGTAGATGCTGGTTAGACACCCTGGTCAGTGTTGGAAATGATGAGAGAGATGGGGAGTGCTGAGCCATGAAAATTGACACTTAGGCAGAAACAGAGGGTGTGGTTCCTTTGAACAGTTTTAGAGTTGTTAAAATTACCTTTAGAGCAAAGGAAAACTATTAAAGCCCTCAGGTAGTGGGCTGACATTTATTTATACTCTAAAGACACCACTCTGAACTGCTATGTGAAGAATCGAAGTGTAACAAACTCAACATATTCTATTTTCCGTGGATTAGCATAGTAAAGTCAGTAGGCATATTGTAGATCCAAAAACGGGGGTAAGAGTAATCATCCAGTTTCTTCATTTAAAAGATTCAAGGTTTTTGGCTCGGCGCCTGTAACAGAGTGGTTATGGCGCCAGCCATATACACCGAGGCTGGTGGGTTCGAACCAGGCCAGGCCAGCTAAACAATGACAACCGCAACAAAAAATAGCTGGGCGGGAGGCGCCTGTGGCTCAGTGGGTAGAGTGCCGGCCCCATATACCAAGGGTGGCGGGTTCAAACCCAGCCCTGGCCAAACTGCAACAAAAAAATAGCTGGGCGTTGTGGCAGGCGCCTGTAGTCCTACTTGGGAGGCTGAGGCAAGAGAATCGCCTAAGCCCAAGAGCTGGAGGTTGCTATGAGCTGTGATGCCACAGCATTCTACTGAGGGCGATAAAGTGAGACTCTGACTTTAAAAAAAATAAATAAATAACCAGGCCTTGTGGCGGGTGCCTGCAGTCCCAGCTACTTGGGAGGCTGAGGCGAGAGAATCACTTAAGTTTGAGGTTGCTGTGAGCTGTGACACCGCAGCACTCTACTGAGGGCAACATAGTGAGACTGTCTCAAAAAAAAAAAAAGTCAAGATTCAAGTTTTAATCCTGAGAGTATACTAAGAATTGTATAACAAAATAAAAACTGGACCTGAAAAAAGAATACATTTTTATTATTTTGGTTGGCTCAAAATGCTAAACAAATATTGACATTTTAGTCTGCCTTAGACAAGTGATCAGTAGGAAAACACAAAGTAGGATATAAATGTAGGATTAGATTGTTAAAAAAAAAAAAAAAGGTTGGATGTTTCTGTGTTTGACAGATAATTTTTTTTTTTTTTTTTGAGACAGAGCCTCAAGCTGTCACCCTGGGTAGAGTGCTGTGGCATCACAGCTCACAGCAACCTCCACTTCCTGGGCTCAAGCGAGTCTCCTGCCTCAGCCTCCCAAGTAGCTGGGACTACAGGCGCCCACCACAATGCCCAGCTATTTTTTGGTTGCAGCGTCATTGTTGTTTGGCGGCCCAGGCTGGATTCGAACCCGCCAGCTCAGGTGTACGTAGCTGGCGCCTTAGCCCATTGAGCCACAGGCGCCGAGCCAGGGTCTCATTCTTGCTCAGGATACTCTTGTGTGCCTGAGCTCAAGCAAACCTCCCACTTTGGCCTCCCAGAGTGCTAGGAGCCACTGCACTCAGCTCCTCTGATTGCTGAGAGCTTACTCTGCCTTCAATGCCAGATAAGGCATTTCTACATATGCTCTGTTAGTTATTTAATGATAGCTTCTGCCAGTCTGCATGCCAGTTTGTAGCTGCTATAAAAATGAATGAACCTAGCTCGGCGCCTGTGGCTCAACAGGCTACGGCGCCAGCCACGTACACCTGAGCTGGCGGGTTCAAATCCAGCCGGGGCCTGCCAAGCAACAATGACGGCTGCAACCAAAAAATGGCCAGGCGTTGTGGCGGGCATCTGTAGTCCCAGCTACTTGGGAGGCCGAGGCAAGAGACTTGCTTGAGCCCAGGAATTGGAGGTTGCTGTGAGCTGTGATGCCACAGCACTCTATCCAGGGTGACAGCTGGAGGCTCTGTCTCAAAAAAAAAAAAATAGTGAATGAACCTATTCACTCTGAGGCTCTGTCTCTGCTTCTCATATAATCATGCTCAAGGATATGCTCTTGCAAAGGCTGTGGGGTGGTATAGCATAAGCAACTCAAAAGCTCTTTATTTATTATTGAGACAGCTCTCACTATGTTGCCCAGTCTGGTCTCAAACTCCTGGGCTCAAGTGATCCTCCTGCCTCAGCCTCCTGAGTAGCTGGGATTAACTCAAAAGCTACTTAAAAGAATTACTCTCATTTGCTCCTAGTAGCATGATATAATGAGGTTGGGTTTATTGGTGTCTTTTAGGACCCATTCTAAGTTGGGGCATACACTGCTTCTGGCTGGCGTCAGCATACTGTGCAAATCAAAACCAGGACCTTACTTTCTTTCCTTCTGTTAACTCCCCATTAAGCCATCTGTGTGGACTGCAGGAAAGCCAGAGAAGCAGAAGGAACGGGTATTGTGGAACAACGAGCTAGCTACTTGCTTGTATGTTTACGTTATGCTCAGGCTAGTCTTACACACATTGTTTTCATTTAATAATCACGTGCTGTTATACCACTCCAATTTTTTTTTTTTTTGAGACAGTCTCACACTGTTGTCCAGACTAGAGTGCCATGGCATAAGCTTAGCTCACAGCAACCTCAAATTCCTGCCTCAGCCTCCTGAGTAGCTGGGACTATAGGCGTCCACCACAGCGCCTGACTAGTTTTTCTATTTGTAGTAGAGACAGTCTTGCCTTACTCAGGCTGGTCTCGAACTCCTGAGCTCAGGTGATCTACCTGCCTCAATCTCCCAGAGTGCTAGGATTATAGATATGAGTCACTGCCCCCAGCCAGTCCATTTTTACAATTCTGAAAATCAGGTAACATTAGATTTATAATGAACAGTTCAAGCTGCACAATTGTGTCCCAAGAAAATAGCAGCAATCTAGAGAATGCTTTCCAAATGGAGTGTGTTGCCTGCACACCCCACACAGGCCCATCAGGCATTGTGTCTTTTTTTGTGTTAGGTGGTGCCATATGTACCAAGCTATAATCAGACCCTAAAAACTTCACTGATGTGGTCAGTCCTTGAAATTTTACAAGGTTTATTTCCCATCCTCTGTCATGCATGTGTTTTTATAAACTCTTGCATGATGTTTATTATTTTCTGTTTATCAAGTCAAATTAGTATAGTATCATCAAAAAGTGAACCAATGCTCTGGGGGCTGTCAGGATAACAAATTTCACTCTGTTGTTATAACAGAGAGCAGAATATTTGAAGGTGTATGTCTAAGCTCAAAGTTAACTACAGTCAGGTATCCTGATAGTTATAGTCAGTGTCTTAGAGGTTGAAATTATGATCAGGAGCCTAGAGGGTGGGTAGGTGCTGAATCGGCCCACAGGGGAATCCAGATATGATCTCAGTTAGGCATTAATAGGGTCTCAGTGATAAAGTAACTCTCTCCCTGGGCATAAGTCTGCAAGGATCCCAGTGGCTGAGTGATGCATTGGAGGAACCATTCCACCCATCTTATAAAACTCTGCTACCCAATAAGGTACATGGAGACAAATAGCCACAGTAGCTAGTCAGCATTAAATTAATTAAAATTAAATAAAATTAAAAATTCATTTTCTCAATTCATAGTTGCATGTGGCCAGCAGCTGGGGATAGATAATATAGATATAGAACTTATTGGACAGGCTGGGCGCAGTAGATCACACCTGTAACCCTAGCACTCTGGGAGGCCCAGGTGGGTGAATTGCGTGAGGTCATGAGTTCAAGTGTGATACCCTGAGCAAGAGCAAGACCCTGTCTCTACTAAAAATGAAAACACAAGGCAAGAGAATCACTTGAGGCTCGGCGCCTGTGGCTCGGGCGGCTAAGGCGCCAGCTACGTACACCTGAGCTGGTTCGAATCCAGCCCGGGCCCGATGCAACCCAAAAATGGCCGGGCGTTGTGGCGGGCGACTGTGGTCCCAGCTACTTGGGAGGAGGAGGCAGGAGACTTGCTTGAGCCCAGGAATTGGAGGTTGCTGTGAGCTGGGATGCCATGGCACTCTATCCAGGGTGACAGCTTGAGGCTCTGTCTCACAAAAAAAAAAAAAGAGGATCACTCGAGCCCCAGAATTTGAGGTTGCTGTAAGCTATGATGCCACGGCACTCTACCAAGGACGACAAAGTGAGACTATGTCTCAAAGAATTATTGGACAGTTATGCTGTAGAAACTCGGAGAGGGAGTAGCCTTGTGATCGTCCCCTGAATAACCAAAGGATAGGATTCCTAACTGCCTGTCAAACCTATGCATGTTCTTCTAGGCATTTAAGGTGGAGTTTTACCTGTCTGCACTATGCCAGTTTGCAGCTACTGTAAAGATGAGTGAGCAGCATAGTACTCTTTGTTTCTGCTTCATATTAATTAAACCAAGTCTTGATTCTTTAAAGGACTACAGGGAGGCCTGGCACAGTGGCTCACACCTGTAATCTTAGCACTCTGGGAGGCCAAGGTGGGTGGATGGCCTGAGCTCAGGAGTTGGAGATCAGCCTGAGCAAGAGTGAGACCTACTAGCCAGGTGTTGTGGCGAGCAACTATAGTCCCAGCTACTTGGGAGGCTGAGGCAAAAAGATCACTTGAGCCCAAGAGTTTGAGGTTGCTGTGAGCTATGACGCCATGGCTCAGGTGTGTTCCCAGGGTGACAGTGAGACTCTGTCTCAAACAAACAAACAAAACAAAAACCCCCAAAAATAAAGGGCTATGGGGCATTGTAGTATAAGTAACTCAAAAGCTATTTAATAGGCTTGGCGCCTGTGGCTCAAGTGGCTAAGGCAGCAGCCACATACACCTGATCTGCTGGGTTTGAATCCAGCCCAGACCTGCCAAACAACAATGACAGCTGCAACAAAAAAAGTAGCCAGGCGATGTGGCAGGCGCCTGCAATCCCAGCTACTTGGGAGGCTGAGGCAGGAGAATCACTTGAGCCTAAGAGTTGGAGTTGCCGTGAGCTGTGATGCCACAGCACCCTACCCCTCTATGCAGGGCAATGGCTTGAGGCTCTGTCTCAAAAAAAAGAAAAAAACTCTATTTAATAGAGTTATTCTCAACTGTTCCTGGTGATAGTTGGATATAATCAATATAGATTATTGTAATGGAATTTTTTTTATCGGTCACATACCATAAGTGCCAAGTGCCTCTTAATGTGTATCTCCCTAATTTTTTTCACAATCACATTACTTCTTCTCCTATTTTCCCTTCCTCTTCTTTTTTTTTTTTTGGTAGAGTCTCACTCTGTTGCTGGGGCTAGGGTGCCATGAAATCATTATAACTCAATTCACCTTAAGCTTCTGGGTTCAAGAGATCCTCCTGCCTTAGCCTTCTGAGTAAGTGGGACTACAGGGACCCACCACAATGCCTGGTTGAATCTTAGTAAAGACAGGGACTTGATGGCTCGGCACCTGTGGCTCAACGGGCTTAAGCCACACACACACACACACACTCGCTTAAGAGCCAGCCACGTACACCTGAGCTGGCGGGTTCGAATCCAGCCCGGGCCCGCCAAACAACAATGACGGCTGCAACCAAAAAATGGCCAGGCATTGTGGCAGGTGCCTGTAGTCCCAGCTACTTGGGAGGCAGAGGCAAGAGACTCGCTTTAGCCCAGGAATTGGAGGTTGCTGTGAGCTGTGATGGCACAGCACTCTATCCAGGGTGACAACTTGAGGCTCTGTCTCAAAAAAAAAGGACAGGGACTTGAGGAAAAGGAAACAAGGAAACAAACAAACAAACAAGACAGGGTCTTGCTTTGCTCAGGCTGGTCTCAAACTCCTGACC
>CAUYRH010183073.1:0-18291 GCA_963574655.1 Perodicticus potto
AATACCCGGGCGTCGTGGCAGGTGCCTATAGTCCCAGCTATTCGGGAGGCTGAGGCAAGAGAATCGCCTAAGCCCAGGAGTTGGAGGTTGCTGTGAGCTGTGTGATGCCACGGCACTCTACCGAGGGCGATAAAGTGAGACTCTGTCTCTACAAAAAAAACAAAAAAAGAATAGAGAAGACAGAAATCTATAAATATAGGCTGAGTAGCTTCTGAGAGCACCCTCTACCCCAGTGGTGACAACTTCCCCCAAAAGTCAATAGATACTGCCCAATGTCTAGTTGAGAATCTCTGATATCAAACCATTTTAATTTATTTTTACTGACTGAAACAGTGGTTTAAGAAAATAATCTTTCAGCTATGGGAAGTTACAGTTTGTGTTTGTTGTCCTTATTGACAATATCTTCAATAAAAGACTATATTGAAGATTCTGATTGCCTAGTGCTTAACTCAGAAAAATCATCAGTCCAGGATCTAGCATTCCTGTTGACAAATGGTGACCAAGCTATAGCTAGCACACAGGAAGGCTAGGAATTTATTGTAAATCAATTTAGGACTTGATTCCTGGGTCATACCATCTTCATACATGCCCAAAATAAATAGAAATCTATTCCAGTCTAGTCCATTTCCTGATGGTGTCCAGGGATAGAAACTGATTTAAATGACTCAATCAGAGGAAATGGAGAGATTATGTTTCAGTATTAATTAAATCCAAGGGAGTTATCACCCACTAATAAAGAATAATCCAGTGGTACTTTTCATTCCAAAAACTCTGTCTCTCTTATCTAAGTTTCAGATTTTCTGAAGAATAAGACCTGGAATGGCTCTGTATGACCTTGTGTCAATCTCTACTGGGTCACCTCTGGGGAAGGGGCAGAGCCACATGGCATAAATGCAAACATCATAGCCTATCTTCTCCCCACACATCAGAGGCTACTTCAAGGGAAGAGAGGCAGAATGTTCATGAGCTACCTTTTGCATCATTATTATGCTTTTATATAAAGGAGAATCAAGGTTTATTTTTTAAAAGAACAACCAAGGTGCATTTTTTAAATTACATTTGAATATTAACCGTAACTCGAATTCTTCTTTATTAATAGTCAATTAACTCTACTTGGTTGAATTTAAAAGGTAGTTAAGAATGCAAAGGACTTAGTGTTCTTGAACATTTCCAAATTAGCCATAATGTTTCTGTAGCAAATGGAAGTGTACTTGGAGCTCAATATTAAAAACGCACTCTAGCTGAATCTCAGAGAAGCTCTCTTTGAAGTTGGCCAGTGGCTAAATTGGAGAAGCATTGACAGCCCAGGATTGCCATCTAGTGGCTCCATCCTGTCATGACTCTTTTCTTTCCTGGGCTTCATCAACCTCTTGTGTCTCAGTGTCTTAGCAGGGAAAAAAATAATTAAATAGAACCAGGGTATCCATGCAGCCCACCATAGATAGAAACAATAAAGAATTATGATAGAAGAAAAAAATCAGTATTCCTAACAAAACTAGTGCCTAATTTTTTTCTGGCCTTTCCATTTATAAGACTCTGTTTATATTTTCTGTTTAATCATGGCCAGCATCTTACCTTTAAAATCCTAGCTAAAATAGGAAAGCCTACAGTCACCATGTTTTAGAAAATAAATCAGATGTGCATATTCATATGGACATGACTTTTCAACTTTTGGAAGATTTTTTAGTGACAAAAACAGAAAATAAAGGCCTGGTAGACAAGTAACAATCCTGTATTGACCTTGCTCCCTGTGTAAACCCCAGCACCAAGCACTTTCTATATAGTATAAATTCAATAAACATTTGTGGTTGAGAGTGTAAGATGTCCAAAAGTCAGAGACATTTAGCTGCAACCTATCTCCTGTTCCCACCCAGACCCTCTGAGAGGTGGGGATGGCCTACTCAACACACAGCCCTGGGCCAGAGTCCCTGGGGATATGGACCAGCTACAGGTGCAGTCAACATGGGGGCAACATAGGGGACCAGTTAGAAGCAACTGAGAGATAAACCCTGCAGTGGTCAGGATGTCTGCATGGAGAGAGCGGTGAGCAAGGCTAGAAAGGTGGAGGGAGGAAAGGTGCAAGGAGGAACATAGAAAAAAGAGCCATTGTGGGGTTGGGGGAGGGGAGAAAGCACTAACTCTGGGAAAGTTAGAGGTGAGCAGGATGGTGAGGTCACTGTCAGGAGTGAGGAAAGGGGAGGTTTGGTCATTGGGATTCTGTAACCTACTAAGCATTTCCATCCTTGCAGTGGCCTCCGATCTGCCTCAAGCATCCACAGCCCAACTTCCTGCAAGCAGCTTGGAACACCGCCCTCCCCTTTGTGCCTCTCTCCTCTCCTTCCATCCAGGCCACAGTCCTCTGGGACACACAAATGGCCCTGGGGAGGTCTCCACAATGCAACACCCAAAACCCACTCCCCAGAGCAGCCTGTGGTGCCCCATATCCAGAGATCTGCCTGTGCTTTCGGTGCAGACAGGATTCATAGGAAAATCTCTGGCACCCTGGACAGAGATTAAAAGACAGAAACAAAGATGCTGGATCCAGAAGGGAGTATTGGGTTCATTCCATCCAAGCTTCTCACTTTAGAGCTGAAATGACAGGCCAGAGGGAGGATGGTGCTTGCTCAGTGCAGCATGGGACTACAGGGGACTAGAACCTGGGCCTCTGGACTCTGGTGCTGCTTCTGATCCACCACTCTGCATCCTGAGAGAGGCAAGGGGAGGCCGAGTTCCTCTCCCCTCAGGAGTCCCTGCCAGGGCCTCAGCTGAAGCTACCAGACAGAAGGTGGACTTGGCAGGTGGGGGGGGGGCAATTCTAACAGGACAGCAGAGGTGTTGGTTTTGTGGGGTGCTATATGTGTCGAATGCCAGTTCCACTCCCAACAAGGAGGGGCATCTGTGTTAGCACAAGCTTTTCAAAATATGACTCTGAAGTCAAATTGGGTCTGGGCCTGAATCTCAGCTTCACTCCTTACTAGTCTGGTGACCCAGGGCAGGTTCTGATTTCTCTGGACCTTAGTTTCTAGCTCTGTTAATGTGGAAGCCATCAGAATACTTGCTCAGTAAGGCTGTGATAATTAATAAGATCATGGGGTTGTTCAAGTATTTAGCACAGCACCTGGCATATAGAGTGCTCAAATGTTAAATTATTACTATTGTTTTAGCTCTTGCTTACTTCAAAGACCTTGCTTGAGTTACTTCAAGATTCTAAATTGCAATGTCTTCATCTGTAAGATGGAAGTAAAAGCTTCATCTTGAACTGACCATGGTGTCCATTTGATAACATCCTGCAGTGAACACACTTAGCACAGCACCAAACACAGAATAGATTCCCAATCAATGTCTTTAATGAGTGAACTGTGAGATATCCCTAAATGGTAAGAGTCCTTCAGCTCTGTCTGCCATTCCTATCTGGGTAAGAGGAGGAGTTGGGTCTGTCTGATGAAGTGATTCTCTTTCTGATAGAGTTAAATTAAACCTAACAACATGGACAGTTTCCCAAGAGTTAAAAAAAAATCAATAGCACCCAATAAATAATGAATGCCTTATTGTACATGAATAACAAATGCAGTGCTCCAGCCACATGGAACAATCTCTCTACCACAAAGCATGCCAAACACATAAATAAAGGCAACAGAATAATCCATAATCATAACCTCAGACCAAGGGATACATCCTGAAGTAGGCTCTGTCCCCAAATAATGTATTGATGGGCTTCAGCAAAGCATCCCAAGATAAGTCCACTGGGGAAGGGCGTAAAACACTGCATTGAGTAATATCAAAATGTCTCCTCTCATTAGGAAAACTGTAACATTTCATAAAACCTAAACAGATAATGCATCAAAAACACTAAACACTTCTCTGGCCCCTGTAAATTCCAAGTACTCCAAAGAGGCCAGAAGGGGCGCCAAATGACCTAGAAAGAGCCATCTTTCCCAAAGGACATCATCTCTGTGATGGGACCAGAGGGGTTGCAAGAAATGCAGAAAGCCTACCTCCTCTAAGCCACAGCATGGAACTTCCCACATTAGAGACCTGTGATTTCTAATGTAGGCTGGGCTTCTCCAGCCAGAACATTGGTGGAACCTGAAGTCAGAGTTCAACAGGGAACAACTTTCTGTTGAATGAACATGTGGGTAAAATATAAAACATTTTTATAATGAAACAGGCAACCATGTTATGGGATAGAATGCAAAATGTATAGGATTTTAAAAATCAGAACACTTTGGATAAGTGAGCTTGACTTGTGGGATTTCAAGTGGTGCCACCAAGATCCTGTGGGTTCAAGCTTATCCATTATTCATTTTCACCAATAAGAACTGAACTAATATGCTGGATCTCTTGGGAACCCTTTTATGCCTCAGATGCCTTTGTAAAGAAACATGGATTAGGCCAGGGGTCAGCAAACTTTTCTGTAAAGGGCAAGATAGTAAATACTTCAACTTTCCACACCATAGTCTTTCTCAAATCTATTTAACTCTGCCATTGTCATGTGAAATTAAGCATAGAGGAGATGTAAATGAACGAGCATGGATGTGCTCCAATAAACTTTATTTACAAAACCAGGCAGTGGGCCAGATTTGGCCCAATGGCCTTCGTTTGCCAATTCCTGAGTTAAGCCATCCCTAATCATCAATGCCTAAGTAAGATTCGATTATTGCACAACAATCTAGAGCAGCGGTTCTTAATCTGTGGGTCGTGACACACAGGAACTGTATTAAAAGCTCGCGGCAATAGGAAGGTTGAGAACCACTGATCTAGAGTGGTAGCTCCATGAGAGAAGGGATCTTTTCTTTCTAGAATCAGAAGTGTCTAGTGCAGTGCATGGACCTCATAGGTGCCAATCAATGAGTTGAATGAATGTATAAAGGAAATCTTAGGTTTTCAAGCTAGTCTGTGTGCTGTTAAAAGCATGAAGGACTATAACCCAGGAGAGGTGAAATTTGATTAGTAGTTTTGTTGTTGTTGTTGTTGTTTTAAGACAGAGTCTGACTATGTTACCCTTGGTAGAGTGCTGTGGTGTCACAGCTCACAGCAACCTCAAACTCTTGGGCTTAAATTAAGCAATTCTCTTGCCTCAGCCTCCCAAGTAGATGGGACTACAGGCACCCACCACAATGCCCGGCTATTTTTTGTTGCAGTTGTCATTGTTTAGCTGGCCTGGACTGGGTTCAAACCCGCCAATCTCAGCGTATGTGGCTAACACTGTAACCACTGTACTACGGACACTGAGCCTGATTAGTAGTTTTTAACGCACATTCAAATAATGGAGTAGCACCAGCTTGGTTGAAAGAGCAAAATGTCAGGTGCTGAGCATGAAGGCAATAGGTGTCTAAGGGGGAAGAATGCACAGGAATATGAAAGATGGGAAGAAGCAACTGGAAAAGTAGGTGTCAGGTTAAGAAATATAGTTGGGCGTGCTCTGCTTTACTAAAGATTTCTTCTGTTGCAATTTACAAAACCCCAATTCCAGTTGGCTTAAACTGAGGAAGGATGTCATCACTCCATGTAACTGGAGAGACTAGGGCTCTAACTATGACTAGGCCCCGATGGTCAAATGATGTCACTAAGAATTTTTCTATCCTCTCAGCTGCTTTCCTCTGGGCTATGTTCATTCTTAGGCAGCCTCTATCCTCATGGAGGCAAGGTGGTTGCTGCTAGTAGTTCAGGGGTTACATTCTACAATGTAGTAACCCCAACAGAAATAGCTTCTCTCTCCCTGTGGTTTTGGGCAAATCTTGTGACTGACTCTCTTTGAATCTTCTGAGTCAGGTACCTATCACTGTCATCATCATCATGGCCTAGGAAATGTGGTGTTAGGAATGACTGCCTGTCAATTCAGGGATAGGGTCAGCTACACCTGAATTATATGAAGCAAGGTCAGGGGGAGGTGTTCCCAAGGACGAATTGGAATGTTGTAATCAAAAGCAAAAGCAAAGACATTGAGTGGGCAAAAGCAAAAGATGTCCATGAACTTTATTTAACTTTGCCACTTTTCCCTGGGCCAACTCTACCTGTCCTCTCATTCATCAGACCTAACATACAGATTTCTACCCTTTCTCCAGCAGCCTGAGTCAGCCACCCTCCATAATCACCAGTACTTCCCAGTTAAAGGGAAGAACTGACACCTTGTGTCTTAGATGTCATTACAGTGATGCTGAACAGCCTTCCTCCCTCTAACCCCCACATTAAGTAAGCTCCCATATTATGAGATCCTTTCCCCTTCTTGAATCTCACCACAAATGCCTCATATAATTTGGGGTATTTTCCACCAGCCCATGAGCCCCATAAAAACAGGAACCATGTCTGCAATAATTCCAAGCCCAATAAATACTTGATAAATGTTTATTGATTGAAGAAATGAACACAGAATTTGAAATTTATCCTAAAAGCAAAAGGAAAATACTAAAGGATGTTCAATGACCATTGCTTTCATGTTCCCCTCTCCAATATGCTTTCTTTGCCTGTCTGATTTTTCCCCATTCCTAGGACCCATTCTATTAAATATTTGGCCCCAAAGATGCTTAAAAATCACTGTTGGCACATGACTTTCATTCTCCTCTGAACACCAGTGTTCCACACCTCTATTATTCACATATAGGCTCATTGTGTTCTGCCTTGGGGCATTTCTTGAACTATATTAAACTGTTGAGTTCCTCTCTGCAGCTCTGTAATTGTGCAGGTAATCACTCAATTCTTCAAATGAGCTAAGAAACTGGGAGGCAGACATTTTTGTAGCACTTCGAAAGTTAAGTGTGGTGTACAAGGAGTAGATTATCAATTAATGTTTATTCAGAGATTGATGGTACATCTTTTCCTAGGGTGCCAGGGCATTGTAAAATCTAACATTTCTATTTTTTCTGTAGGATGTTTTCTATAGGGTTCAAGGAGCATTTGAGTAAAACAAGTTATTTCTAATAAAAAATGTGTATACATTTACTCAAATACATATACTACATCTTACAATAAATATCTGTTTGTTAGACAGTTACCCTTGGTGAATCTCTATGACACCTCTCACACAAAATAGAAGTAACCCTAACTGCATCACGGAGTTATTGCAAAGATTCAAGTGGATGATCTATATACATGTGTAGCCCTGGACATAGTAACCATTTAATACATGTTATTGTTGTTAATAATATACAAAAATATGGAATTACAAATAAGATGTAACATGATCCATTATTACAGTAAAATATTGACCAAGTCAAAGCTTTGGACATGACCATCAAATTGCAATCCAGTTCTCATGCTGAGGTATGAATACAAGTTAAACGTACAGCCCTCAATACCACCACTGTAAAAAGGGCTAAAATGACATACCAGTCACTCATTTGTGTCACTTAGCTGATTCTTTGGCATATTCTCTCACTTTCTGCAGAACATAGCTTTTTTTCTTTCTTTCTTTTTTTTTTTGTCACCCTCTATGGAGGAGAAAAGTTTCAACACCCTACATATCACCAATATTTGTGCCTGACACAAGACAGACGGAGGGAAAAAAAATCTGTCTGATCCAAACAGCCTTGAATTTTCATGTTAGGCCCATGCTGAATTTTTAGTGATGCAAATAATTCATAAAAATGTACAAGCAATCATAATGGATAATGAAATTATCATTCCCACCTTAAAGTGATGAAATTAATGACTACAATTCTATGAATTTTCTTGGATGATTGAAGGAGGGAATAAAACCAAGTTTTATTGAGCTTATAATGAACTGCTAGAGCCCAAGCTACTAATGACTATTAGTTGAAAAGAGGGAGGAAATTTATAGGCAGAGAAAAAAAAGAGGGAGGAAATTTATAGGCTTCTCTTGGGGCATGAAGACCAGAGCTTTCCTGGAAAGTGGTACAGGGTCAAGTCTGGGAAGGGAGGCAAAGCTAAGTAACAGCACTCAAAAAACCATAGCGTTAACTTGTTACTTCTCTAAATCGGCCAGGTGTGAGAGGAGGATTCAAAACATGAATGGTCCCGAATTCTGATTGTCAAAAAATTCACTTATCACAGTGTCTTACTCTGAAACAAATGCTTTTTTCTTTTCACTTCCTCATTCTCTATGTCTTACCGAACGTGCTCATGCACACATATGTGCACACTCTCTCTTTCTCTCTGTCTCTCTTTGTCTTTCTCTGTCTCTCTCTGTTTTTCTCTCTCTCTCTCTGTTGGCCTCATGTTCCTTGGGTACTTGATATTCCCACAGTATTGTGGGACAGTCACAGTAAGCCATTGTACATTCTCTTCTTATCCAGTTCTGTTTTCCAGAAATTGAATATAAATTGGGGCCTCAGACATGCTTCATGAGTCAAGCCTTCTTGACTTTGGCCGACCTTGTCTTGCTGAGATGTGACTCAGGTTCAATTTTTAATTTTCTAAATGAGATGATCATGTAAAAGAAACTAACACAGTCTCTGGTTCAGAGCAGGCACTCAATCAATGTTTTGTTATTGTCATTGTCATTTGCTGGGAAGTGGGAGCATTGCTCTTATTAACTTCCAACTAAGAGTCACTCATGTAAGAACTCTTCCAAAGTTGCCATTCCAATAGCCACAGTTCCAATATGCCCATTCATCACTTGCAAACTAGAGAAGCCTGTGATCAGCATTTCAAAGAAACTGAGTAATAACTCTTTTCTTTATGATTTTCAGAAGACCAAGACCTGTCTTACACAGCCATCAGTTTTACCACATTTCATCAGGATACCAATATTTGCTTAGGAGGAGGACACACCTGGTCCCAACATCCCTTAGAGTTAACCTTGGTTATCTAGAAATGATTATTAGTTAATAAGAAATTCATTGATAGCTCTTGCAGAGTTTGCGAAAGAATCCTCTGGTCAAGAATTCAAGAAAGAACTCACTGGTCAAGCTCTTGCAGAGTGTGTGAAAGAATCCTCCTTTTCTTCACTAAAGGGGGGACAGAGAAGGTGAGCATATTGATAGGGATACCTCCTCTCTCTGTTCTCACCTCAAGCACCTTGTCCTCAAGCAGGATGTCCCCTGACCACCCCACATACTATGACCCTTCCCCGGCCATTCTCTGTGTCATAATCCTGTTCTATCATTTCCATAGCTCCTCCATGCCTCAGAAATCTTCTCTCTAGTTATTTGGTTATTTCCATCTTGCCCAAGCAATATGAACTCCTTCCTGCATTAGAGACTTTCTCCGCCTTATTTGTTCTCTTGACTGAGCCCAGAGCAGTGCCTTGGCTATATGAGGGAATGAATGAATGAATAACAACAAAGGAAGACTATGGAAGTTCCATCAGTAAGCTTGCCCTCTTTCACAGAAGAACACAGAGAGTGTGGCAAGGGCAGCTGTTCAATCAATTATCTATCTCCAATTCTCTATTATTGCTCCACCCTCTTGTCTTACACTCCTTACAAGTCCAGGGTAAAGTCTTTGCTTGGCACCTAGTGACTCATCTCCATCATAAATATAATTGTTCCCTTCAGCAACAAGTCCCTTATCAAAGTAGTTTATTTGATTAATATAAGTAGAATCAGAGGACTCAGAAACCTGAGAGACCCTGAAACTAGCCTGAAAAGTCTAGCAAAGGCTAAATAGGTAAGAGGAAAGAAGGAACACTGGTAGAGTCCTTTGAAGTTGAGTAGCTAGAGAGGAAAATTTTAGTGGGCTCCTGTACAGACTGAAGAAACTCCCCACAGATAGCACCACTATTATCACTGCTCCAGTGACCATTTATTCAGGGCTTTGTATATTATAGACACAGAGCTGAATGCTTTATACGTCTTATTTCCTTGAGCCTCATGAGAATTCTGATAAGTTTTCAGATGAGGAAATGCCCAAAATTTTCAGATGTGTTTTCAGATGAGGAAGCCCAAAATTTTAAGTAGCTTCCCATGGATACACAGCATTTAAGTGGCAGAGAAAGGATTCCCAGCTGGCCCAGAACACTTGGAGTATTCTATTTATAATGAATGGAAACACATTCTGACATCATAACTCTTCAGTAGCTTATTTCAAAATTGAAAAACATACTTTTTAAATGTCTAAGATGTGTCAGGCTGACCCAACAGAGAAAAAGACAAGAGCCCCAGCCCTCCACAGAACATGGCTTTTGAGGGAGGGGGAGACAGTTAATAAGCAAACAAAAACAAAAATAAAACATATGTTGGATGAGTGGAGGAAGAGAAGAAGCGTTGGGGAAGGCTTTGCTTCCCTGACCATCTTGCCTAAAATAAGCTCCCTGCACTCCTGGGAAAAGCCAAGAGATTGATTCATGCAGGGAGCAGGGGAAGAGCAGCCCAGGCATAGGGAACGCCAGGTACAAAGACCCCGAATGGGGAGCAGGCTCACCATTTTTGAGGAACAATGGAGAGGCCAGTGTAGCTGGAGTGAGTGAACAACAATATGAGTAAAAGAGACAAGGTCAGAGGCAATGAAGGGCCAACTCACAAATAGCTCTGTAGGCCATGGCGAAAACTTGGTCATTCATTCTGAGAGTGAAGGGAATGCCTTGGGGGATTTTTGAACAGAGGACTGATCATAACTAATTTACATTGTAAAGGCTCTCTCTGGGATCCTTTTCTACAAGGCAAATGTAGAAAAACAAGTTAGAAGGTCCTCGCAGTCAAGGGAGAGATGATGGTGGTCCGGACTGGGGTGGTTGGTGTCAGTGGATTGGTGAGAAGGGGTCAGATTTTGCCTACATTTTGAAGCTAAGACTAATGGATTTGCTGAAGTATTAGCTGTGGGATGTAGGCAATGAAAAGGAGGGAGGAGTCATGGAGGATTCTGAGCTTTGGCCTGAGCAACTGGAAGGACAGAGTTACCAGCTGCTGACCTGAGGAAGCCTTCAGAAGAGCCAATTTGGTTTTGGAGTGGAGAATATCAGGTGTTCGTATATTAAGGGTAGGATGCATGTTACACAGTAGGAGGTGGTCAGTGTAGACCAGGATTTCTCAGCCTCAGTACTGCTAACATTTTAGGTTGGATGGTTCTTTGTGTTTGGAGACATCTCCATGTCAGATGTGTAACAGCATCCCTGGCCTCTATTCACTAGATGCCTTTAGCAGCACTACCCTCTCTGCCCTCACCCCCAGCAGTGTGACAGCCAAAAATGTCTCCAGACACAGCCCAATGTAGTCTAGGGGCAGAATCACACACACCCCCCACCGAAATCCATCAGTGTAGACAGAAAAAAGAAGAGGTTAGAGGTCTGAACCTGAGTCCATTAAGGTTTAGAGAGGAGATGAGGAAAGGCAGCAAAGGGAGATGGAGGAAGCTGAGGAGGTAAAAGGAGAACCAGAGGTGATGAGTGCATTTCACCTGCCATTGGAATGACCTCAAGTAGTTGTTTGATAAAGACCTCTGCAAACAAGTCCATCAAAATGCATAGAATTTAATGGTAAGCAAATTATGGCTGGGGCTGAACAGCCCAGCTATACAAAAGTGAGGTGTTTTTAAGTGTAGGTATGGCCTTCTTCAAGAAAGTCTCCAAATTCACCCACTTAGATTTTTAAAAGGCCTTTTAAACTTCTGTCACCTCTGGGAAGTAGTTGATAATAATAACAGTACCTGACATTTATTCAGTCTAGCCTGCCATGTGTTCACGCGCTAGTGCTTTGACTGAACTATCTAACTTAATCTTTACAACAACACCATGAGATTGATATTTTGCTTTTAACTACTGCACAGATGAGGAAACTGAGGCTTAGAGAGGTTACATCCCTTGCCCACAGTCACCCGGCTCCTAGGAAGGAAGCCAAGATCCAAATAAGCCTGTCTAACTACAGAGTCCACATTTCTAACCACAACATCTTTAGATTTTCCCAGGGGCTGCACTTGGCTTTGCTTTCTGCCACTTAATTTTCCAAAGCATTGAGCCTCCATGTAGTGGAAACCTTAAAAGGTAAAATAGAACATCTGACAAACAGAATGGTGGGAATGCAGAGGTACCCAGAAGCTGACAGACTCCAAAAAGATTTAATTATACACCTTGTATCCATCTCTAAATGAGAAAGAAGAGGATGTAAGAAGGAAGGAAGAAGGTAGACTGGATATGCCAAAAAATAGACTCCACTGCAAAAAGAAAAAAACATTAGCTAGTATTTGTAAAGGCCTTAGAAGCATTAAAATGTTTTTATAACCATTATCTACCTGGAAGATTAAAGAAAACAAGTTTTGTTTTGTTTTATTTTGATGGGGTTTTTTGTTTGTTTTTCTGAGACAGGGTCTCATTCTATTGTGCTAGCTAGAGTTTAGTGGTGTCATCATAGCTCACAGCAACCTTAAACTCCTGAGCTCAAATAAGCCTCCTGCCTCAGTCTCCCAAGTAGCTGGGACTACAGGCATACGCCACTATACCTGGCTAATTTTTTCTATTATTTTTTTAGAGACAGGGTTTTTCTCTTGCTCAGGCTGGTCTTGAATACCTGGCCTCAAGCAATCCTCCAGCCTCAGTCTCCCAAAGTGCTAGGATTATAGGCGAGAGCCACCACACCAGCAGAAAGCAAGTTTTGTTATTCTCAAATCCATAGCAAGTAAGAAAACTTCCAGATATGAGGCTTTGTGCTAGGCATTTCAAGCATGCTGGGTTGAACCCTTAAGTCTACGTCTCCTCAATACTAAGACAAAGGGCATTGCAAATACCTTTCAGCAGGAAATGCCTGACAGAAATATCTGCTCTCTACCTGGACAAAAGTTATGAAGATAATTTTTGTTAGAAGGAAGCATACAAGTTGATACTGAATGAAATTAGAGTTAATTCTGAATCTTACTATTTAGTAAGCCTTCAGATTTCAGAATAAAAAGCTGAGTATCAGTCATGAAGTTTTATTTATTAGTAACATCTTAGCTTAAGACACATGGCCAATAGGGCTCAAATGTTTTCTGAGAGCCTAAGAAACTATCTAAACTGTAAAAGAAACTATATTAATTTTCAAATATATAAAGATTACTATAAAATCAAAACTAACAATTAATTAAATGTCTTTTTAATTTAACCTATGTCAACTAGTCAATTGCAATCAACTTTCATTCAGCTTATATACATTTTTTTCAAAGACAGTTTTTTAGTATGTTTAATATTTTGTAGGGGAGGGCCCCAAAGTAAGAGTAGCTAGACTTTGTGAAGAATTTAACATGGCCCCAGATGGTCATTGCAAGGGGACCCAGATGTAAGTAGAACACAGGTAGTGTTACTGAAGCTTGGTACTTGTCTCTGATGCCAAATCAGTGAAAATGACAAAGACAAGTAATTTAAGGAAAACAGGAAAGGGAAGCTTGTTAATTTACCAGCCAATGAGGGGGTGGCAGACTAGTGTCTCAAAGACTACCATCCTGCCTTTAAGCAGAAATAACAGGGATTTATAGTGGGTAAATTTTGGCTTGGGTCATCTTCATGATGGGTATCACTTGTTGTGGCTTTGCTATTGTTGCTTAACTATTAATAAAATTATTCATGTTGGAAGTACTAAAAAAATAAAAGTACTACAAAGATGGGATGACGTATATGGGTAGGTAATTTAATATAATTGGTTGTTTCAGTTTTGGTTTATCATGACCTTATCTCTGGTGACAAGTGATTTTGTGACCCTTATCTGAACAATTCTGTGAACCATCTCCTGTAATAGAAAACAAACAGCAAAGAACATTTTTCTGCCCCATTGATTTAGTGGCTTCAGGAAGGAATGCAAGTTTTAATTTCCCAAAAAAGGAGAGGTTTTAAAGAGATAACTTGTGGAACATTTTATTGCTCTTTTTTATACCTTTACCTATATTACAGCAGTATTTTTTCTCTGGTCAGATGATGGTGGCATACCCGGGTCAGGTTAAATGTAGTGATACTGCTAAAAAATTGTGTTCTTTCTATCAGCAGCAAAGAGAGAATCTCCATTGGCAAAGCATTCAGGTTTTTAATTCTTCAGCCAAGAAGAAGGGGAACTTGGGCTCCAAAGGTGCTTTTTCCTTGAGCAAACGGAAATGCAGGAGTTTTTAAAAGTTAGATATGGGGCTCGGCACCTGTAGTTCAAGCAGCTAAGGTGCCAGCCACATACACCAGAGCTGGCAGGTTCGAATCTGGCCCAGGCCTGGCAAACAATGACAACTACAACCAAAAAAAATAGCTGGGCATTGGGCACCTGTAGTCCCAGCTAATTGGGAAGATTAGGCAAGAGAATCGCTTAAGCCCAGGAGTTGGAGGTTGCTGTGAGTTGTGACACCACAGCACTCTACCCAGGGCGATAGCTTGAGACTCTGTCTCAAAAAAAAAAAAAAGTTAGATATGGGACAAAGGAGGTGTTTGAGCATGTACACAGCAGAGTTTCAGATGTACAGATATAGTTCATATACATGCTACTTCATATATCACGTGTACAGAAAATGGCAGCATTTCTCACTTAGAGTGACTTTTCATATTATGGTAATAATATGTTAATGAGTTAAAGGTAACTAGCAGTCGACTGCCCTGGTCTACACCAACTATGCACAAATCTGGACCTCTGGAATCTGTCAGGAGGTCATGTGGCTATTTATAGCATTTGGACCACCTGGTGTCCTTGACCAGCTGTGCTTCTAGCTAATAAAACTAAAGAAAAATTGTTAAAAGAAAGAAAGAAAATAGAAGGGAAAAAAACTGTCAAAATTTTTTTATTTGCTTTGTCCAGGTGTCTTAATGATAAAATTCTCCATAGCTGAAATTCATCACTTTTCAATAACAACTCTGGCTCCAGGTTGGGCCCGTACCACACACCTGGCCTCCAGAACAATTTCCTCAATGCTTTAAGACAACACCTCTGTCCTCACTGAAGGGCGTTTGGCTGGTTGGCCTCATTCTTCATTTCCCTTTGAGACTGCTGGCATTCATACCCATTCCTCAGTGATTTCTCATAATTGTTGAACAGAGAAAATAAAGATCAAACACATAAGCCAGTGCCTGAGAAAAGAGACAAACATGGCTCACAACAGTGTCCTCAGGGACACTCCCTCTCTGTGGGATGATGGGAACCCAGCCCATGAGAGCAGTTGACTCTCTCCCCAGTGCAAACCAACAACAGCTTCCATAATCCCCTCTGTCAAAGGCCTCTTGGGAGGGGCAGGCTGCTTGGAGGGTAGCCAAAACCCTGAATGGCCGTGTCTGAAACCCCCAAGAGCTATCTCTATGTGACCACCACAACTTAGGTCCCTACTCAGACAGAGTACAGATGGTGGAAGCACTGAAGTTGACTTTGTGGTTATTGGTTCCATGTGGGAGGCTCGGTTGGGAGTGCCTTTGATGTGGTTAGGGCTTCCCCTGGAAACATTTGACCACTAGCAGTTTGAGAGACATTGGCTGCCTGCCTTAGCCCTGGGAGGTGTTGACATGCTTGCTCATTAGGGAACCTAGAAAGGGCCTGTGGCAGCCTTAGCCAGGACAAGTTGGCATCAGTCCAGTCCTCACTCTGTGAGTAGACTCTATCTCCTTTGGCACTGGCAAAACAGGGAGGTCATTTTCAACCCAGCAAAGCCATTGGGCAGGTGTTTATTGAGTGACTGCCACAGACTTCATGTGTTATGCAAGGACAATAAAATGCATCTGGGCTCTACATGATCTAATATTCTAACTGAAGACTCCAGTTAGAATGTTCTCATTTCTCTGACTTCAAGACATAAGGTAGAAACAGAATAATATGATTAAGTATCAGATTGGGGGGGGGGGCTGTATTAGTTAGCTACTGCTATGTAACAAAACACCCCAAAACACAATGACTTAAAACTGTGGTCATTTATTCTCATTCATTTCTATGCAAATTTTTGGAGGTCAAGCTGATCCATGCTGGGCTCAGTTGGGTAGCTTTAGGCTGTGGGCCTGGCTGGCCTTGGCTCCTCACCAGGTTGGACTCCTCGTGTCTGCTCCTCATGGTTCATTCTGAGATCCAAGCTTAAGGGACAGCAGCTACTTAGAGGAAGCTTTGCTCCTTACAAAGGCATGGGAGAGCTAGCCAAGCCACTCTGGGACATTCAAACCTGTGCTTGCATCTCATTTGTTCATGTCCCACTGACCAAAAAAGGTCAAGCTACAGGGGTGTGTACTCTGCCCAGTAGACTCAGTCTGTTTTCTGTTGCTTTTTAACAGAATACCTGAAACTAGGTACGTTATTTGAAAAAAGAAGTTTATTTCTTACAGTTATAAAGGCTGAGAAATCCAAGGTCAAAGGGTTGTATTTGGTGAGGGCCTTCTTGATGGTGGGGACTCTGCCGAGTCCCAAGGAAGCACAGGGAATCATGGGGTGATGAAGCGGAGATGCTAGCTGGGGTCTCTCTTTCTCTGCTTAGAAAGCCACAAATAGCATCATCCCTGTTAATAATCCAATAATGAATTATCTCTTAAAAGACCCATTTCTCAATACTGCCACATTGGGGGTTAAATTTCAATATGAGTTTTAGAAGGGACAAATAGTCAAACCATAGCAGAGGCCAAAGGAAGTGGATAAACCCATCATGAGTGGGGCAGAAAGAAAACAAGATAGGAGAGAATGAATCTCACTGAACAATAATCTGATCTATGTTCCAGGGTCAGGGAAGGCCAGTGCAGGAGAGGAAGTGTTCCAGACACTAAAAGAAAGAAGTCAGAGAAATGAGAACAAGTCTTTTTGCCATCATTGCCAAAAAAGTCAAACCCAAATTCAATTCCCAACTTTGTTTTTCTAAGAATGAGAAAACACAGAAGCCATTGCTCAGATGGTTGGGAAACATTTGCAAGTTCAGCTTGTATCTTGATGTTTGATTCTAGTTGACACTTGGTCTAGATTGTGCGCATCTTTGAGATGTCACTGAATAATTATCACTACACTCTTTAGAGATAACATTTATGGGGGCTTGCTGAGAATCAGGCTGGGAAGCATTTTGTTATCTAATTCTTTTTTATTTTTTCTTCATTTTTGCAAAACTTTATTGCACCAGTGGGAATATATATACCAATGGGAATATACCAATATGAATATACCACTATGGTGGGTCCCAAGACTAGAGGGATAAAATGTGTATTACTTTCCAAGAGCTTATGATATAGGGTGTGAGGCAGAGAAATAAACCAATAACTACTCATATGGTTATCATGTAATAATTTATACTGGAATGTATATGAGCTATGTAGTGACCTACATAGGTCACTACAATAGTTTTGAGATACACTATGTTATGGTCCATTACTTCACTTTCAAGAAACACAGTTGACAGCATCCTTTCTAATTCACCCATGTAAGTTTCAACTTGCTTGGCTCATTGGTGTTGCTGGGAGGGCTTCATTTGTTTTCGTCCAGACAGATTTTATGTTTCTTGATTTTTATGTGTCCCAAAACTTTCATAATGACCCACATACTATAGGTAGAATAAAACATGGCACTAGGTAATAGAAGGAAGGGTATGTGTACAAGAATAATGCCTGACAAAATAGGCTCAATATCTTAAGAGTTATGAGCTTAAATAGATGCAAGAAGAGGAAATCTCACTTCATCAGGGAATCAGGGAAACTGGTTCAAACCAGTTTAAACTGGTTTAAAGCTGGATAAAAATAGAGAGACAAATAAGGTAAACAGCCTGAGGTATCAAAAGGCATCCAGGCTGGATAATGCCAGATGTGCTTAGTGATTACAGTACTCAGTTGGATTGGAGGACAGAATACATGTTGAGAAAAAGGAGAGGCAGAGGGAATTAAAAGTAGGAAACAATAATATTTGTTATGAACGTGTAATTGGGCCATCACATATAGAAATTTGCATAAATTGCAGCACTTGCCTTCACGATTACACTAGCAAGACGGGCATTATCATCATCAAGATGAAGAAACTGAGACCCAGTTGATTTAGATCAAACAGAAATTAAGTAGGAATTTGAAATCACACATATTGGATTCTTTTCAATACAACGTATTCCATCATAGAAAAGTCAGATGAGACTGAAACATAAAATTATCTCTTTTGAATCATCATCTTGGGGTTCATTTGGTTTATGCCCTCCATGAAACTGATGGGAATTCAAAGGTGTTTGCAATACACTTTGTAATTCCTCTGGTCTTGCTAACTGTAGCCTGAGTTTTGTATACTCCTGAGCCTTCTGACTGTTGCAAAGTGTCCTTAGGCAGATTAAAATTTGGGGGGTTTTTTTGGTTTTTTTTTACAATATTTTTATTTTTTTATTTTTTTTATAATTTTATTAAATCATAATTGTGTACATTAGTGCAATCATGGGGCACAATGTGCTGACTTCATATACAATCTGAAATATTTTGGTCGAACTGTTAAACATAGTCTTCATGGCATTTTCTTAATCACTATATGAAGACATTGA
>CAUYRH010183074.1:0-24949 GCA_963574655.1 Perodicticus potto
GAGAATTGCTTGAGCTCAGGAGTTCGTGACTCGCCTGAGAGACAGTGAGACCCCGACTCATGAAAAAAATGGAAAAACCCAGCCGGGCGCCGTGGCGAGCGCCTGTAATCCCAGCGGCTTCCGGAGGCTGAGGCAGCGGGATGCCCACAGCCCGAGTCAGAGTTTGCACTGAGTTACCACGCCCACTGCACTCTGCTCAGGGGCATAGGGTGGCACTGTGTATCAAAAAAAAAAAAAAAAAAAAAGAAGAAGAAATAAAAAATAAGCAACGCAATAAAATAAAAAACCGAAAAAAAAAAAAAATGGAATAGGGAGCTCCTATTGTTACTTTTGAATACAACCCACCACCTCAAAAGTTAATGGCATTCAATAATCACTTTGGAATGTAAGAATTTGGACATAGAACAATGGAAATGGATTGTCCTTTCATGCTACTGAGGGTCTCAGCTGGAAAGATTCTAAGGCTCAGGTGCTAAACCTCAGAGTTGGAATCACTGGTGTCTTGTATGCCTCTGGTGGTGACGTGAGGTGGAACGTGAGCTGGCAGTGCTGGCTGAAACACCTCCATGTAGCCTATGTGGCTTGGGCTTCCTCCCAGCATGGCAGCCTCAGGGTAGCCTGCCTTCTACCTGCTGGATTAGGATTTCTAAAGCAAGTGTCCCAGCAGGGAATGCAGGAGCCTATCACTTTTAAGGCATTGACTTTAGAAGTTATGGGAGTTGTGCAAAGTCATTTCTGCTGCATTCTATTGGTTTTAACTGAGTCCTCAGGTTGGCCCATATTCAAGAGGTGGAGATTAAGACTTTTTTTTTTCTTTTTTGAGACAGAGTCTCACTAATGCCATCCTCGGTAGAGTGCTGTGGTGTCGCAACTCATAGCAACCTCCAACTCTTGGGCTTAAGCAATTCTCTTGCCTCAGCCTCCCAAGTATCTGGGACTTCAGGCACCCACCACAACGCCCGGATATTTTTTGTTGCAGTTGTCATTGTGTAGTTGGCCCAGGCTGGGTCCAAATCTACCAGCCTCGGTGTATGTGGTGGTGCCGTAACCCCTGTGCTACAAGAGTAAGACTTTTTTTTTTTTTTGTAGAGACAGAGTCTCACTTTATCGCCCTCGGTAGAGTGCCATGGCGTCACACAGCTCACAGCAACCTCCAACTCCTGGGCTTAGGTGATTCTCTTGCCTTAGCCTCCCAAGTACCTGGGACTATAGGTGCCCACCACAAATCCTGGCTATTTTTCTGTTTTGCAGTCCGGCCGAGGCTGGGTTTGAATCCGCCACCTTCAGTATATGGGGCCAGCGCCCTGCTCGATGAGCCACAGGAGCTGCCCAAGATTAAGACTTTTGATGACAAAAGTATCAAAGACTTAGTAGACATGGTTGAAAACTACCACAGGCTAATGTGATAGTGACTAGGAAGTCAGAGATGGCTAATCTCAGAAAGTTGATTCTGAGGGAAGATGTAACTGTGGAGGAAATGCTTCCCAGACATGCAAAGGTCAGAATATCACAACTGGGAGTGGGGGGAACCACACCTTTGGTAAGCCTCATGCTCACTAAACCATCCACTGAGGGACAGTCTGAGATTAGCAGCCTCATGTTTACCTAAATGCTCTGAGCCTTGATGGGCTGTTCAAATTTTGGACTATTCCACGATATGTGAACAAAGCCTCACTGTCCCTATGGAAAAGGCTTCAACTGTGTCCTCAAAAGTCTCAGATAAGTTTATAACCAAGAAGAGGGAACAAGAAAGAATTGGGATCCTACCAGATTTCTGAAAAGGTCAGCTCTTGTCAAAGACACATTCTGAGACTGGCCAGCTTAGCAACTTCTCAAGGCTCCTATCAATAATAAAACACACACTAAAACATCCCGATAAATAACATGAGAATTAAAAATAAATCAGTGCCACAACTGTATTTACCACAAATACTTCACGGGGAAGAAAGTACCCTCTCTGCTGTGATGTCTCCTTCAAGGTACAGGGAGACCACCAGTGTGACCCTCCTGGCCTCTCCCACTAAAGTAGGTGGAATATGTTTGGAGTCAGAGCAGAGAATGCCTAGTCCAGCCCCTGCCTATGTGTCTTTCTTGGAATCAAGTTGCTCACAAGCAGCAAGCGTTTGCTCAGTCCTTATGTCAGGGAGCCTCCACGGTGCATTCTATCACGTCTGGGTGATGAAGTCTGTGTACATGTGAGGCTCAGTATTCAGAAACCCAGAGCCCAGAGATATAAGCTACACTCCCCAATATCAGCTCTGTTTTATAAACTCCATCTCTGTCCACAGCGTTTAAATCTTCTCAGCTGGTTTAGAACATGCAGGGTAAGAGGATGCTCTTGATTGGCATCCTCCCTTCTAAAAAACTGTAGCAACTGGCAAACCGGTCTAAGACCTCAAGGGACATAGAGGGAGTGTCACTGAATGGTGATAGAAGCAAATGGAGAGGTGTAGGGTGTGCCTGGCACACAGGCGTGGGCACATGCTCTGAACCCAGCAGGCTGCAAAGACTAGCGTCAGCCATGGGCCTGGCTTTAGTATTTAGTCCCTTCACTGCTATGATCCAGGCAGGAGGCTTGAAGTCTAAGGTGCCAGCCATGTAGGCTTTCACCTTGGTAGGCTTTGTCAGAAAAGCAAGTGCTTCAGCAGAGATGGTGACCTATAGGTCACATGCCAGGTACACGGTGCACATCAGTCAGAGGTAAGGTCCAGACAAGCAAATGCTATTCTGCCCTTAGTAAGGAGCATGTTAAATGCTTTACCCCCTAGAGGCAGGGGCTGCGTGGGTGGCCTCAGGTAAATCTGAAGGTGGCATGATGCAGGCTCCTGAAGTTTGCTCTCATAAAACACCTGTGCTGACCTCAGCACACATTTAGGGGCCACTTGGGGAAGCGTACTTTGACGCCTGCAGTCCAGTAATAACCTACAACCACTGTATCAGTTATCTATTGCTATATAACAGACTAGAAAACCTTATGGCTTAAAATAGCTGCTTATTATTTTTCATGAGCTTACAGATTGGATGGGCAGTTCTGCTGATCTGGGCTCAGCCTGGCTCACCTCGGCAGGCCTTGCTCATGCACCCAGCTGTTTGCTAACAGGTCATCTAGGATGGCCTCAGCTGCACGGCTTGCCCCTAGTCTCTGGGTCTCCAAGATGCCTCCAGCGTCCTGGGCTTGTTCTCACAACAGTACCAGGGATTGAAAAAGAGAAAAAATAAAAATGTGCAAGTGGTTTTCCAGTCTCTGCTCACTACTCATTCACTCCTGTCCCATTGGCCAGAGCAGATTCCATGGCCAAGTGCAGAATCAACGTTGGCATTTAACACAATCAAGGTACCCCTGCCACTAACCCACCTTCTAAGGCAGTAGGACCCGTCAGTACTAGGGCTGTGGTTTTGTTGCCTGTAAGGCTGGCTGGGGCCGGAGTGAGTAACTCGGGACAAGGAGACACAGAGCATCATCACCTGCAGTGGCCCCCACTCGACTCTTTCTGCTTACAAAAGACTCTCCTTTAAATCAATGTTGACCCAGTATTTAAAGCAGCAGTCCCCAACCTTTTTGGCACGAGAGAAGACAAATTTTTTTTTTTTTTTTTTTTTTTTTTTTGTAGAGACAGAGTTTCACTTTATCACCCTCAGTAGAGTGCTGTGGCATCAATGCTCACAGCAACCTCCAACTCCTGGGCTTAGGTGATTCTCTTGCCTCAGCCTCCCGAGTAGCTGGGACTACAGGCGCCCACCACAATGCCTGGCTAGGAAGACAATTTTTTTGCAGAATGGGGGGTGGGAATTAGATTCTCATAAGGAGCAATCTAGATCCCTGCAAGTACAGTTTCCAGTAGGGTTCATACTCCTGTGAGGATCTAATGTGGCCACCCAGATATAACAGGAGGTGGAGCTCAGGCAGTGATTCGAGTGATGGGGAGCAGCTGTAAATCCCAAAGAAGTTTTGCCTGTTTACCCTGCTCTTACCTCTTGCTGCGTGGCTTGGTTCATAAAAGGCCACCAACCAGTACAGGTCTGCAGCCCAGGGATTGGGGATTGCAGATTTAAACATCATGAGCACAGACCAGTTCTGGTTCTCCTCTCTGCCTGAAGCCAAGATAAAGTCATGAAATTCTCAGTTCCAGAACTGAGAGCAAAGGCTTTGGAGGTGACACAGTCTGAATCGTGTGCCAGTTCTGACCTCACGTCCTTAATGTCTTATAATTAACTTTCCTCGTCTTTGATGGGGGAAGGAGGGAAAGCTCTCCCTCTCTGTAAAACATAAATTGGGTAATGGGTAAAGCATTTAGCACAATGCTGGGCCCTGAGTAAATGCTCAATAAATTAGAGCATTTACCATTATTATTATCTGAGAAGACAACCAAGTATTCCTTAAGAGTGGACAGAATGAGGAGTGGGGCAAAGAGACTCCATTAGCACTGGCTGCTATTAATGGAGTTGATTTATTGATAGTAGCAAGAGCTTGATGTGTGTTCAAGCAAACAGCCTTTAATGGGATGCAGAAAGAAATACTTCTCAGAAAGGAGAAGAATTCACATTTGACTGGTGATAACTCATGATAGAAAGAGCTGATTGGTTGATTTGAGATGGATTCTGTTATCTGCCCCCCTTTCCAATCCTCTATTCTCAAGCTCCCTGGGAGAGGCTTGATAAAAAATGACTGCAGGGAGTAAGTCTTCGGATAATGATGTTTTAGACCAACTTTTACCTTAATTGGGAAAAGCTTAGGCCCAAAGACTGAGTTGCCAGAGGAAGTATAAACAACTTCTGATATTGGACTGGGCTTCTGTCAACCCAATTAACAAATGACACAAGGGACCTGAGTAAATGCTAGCACATGTAGGTGTGTACACTGTCCTCACATGACGCCAGGACGGGCCACCATCCATGGAGAACCTCACCATCTATGGAAACAGTTCTCCCTGACTTTGTGCATTGCAGTCTATGGTTGCCTTACTTAGGAATAAATCTGTAAACTATTGTGCTAATGTGGAAATTATCTGTTGATGGTAAATTTTTTTATTTGAAACACTGACCGCTTTCTCTAGGCTAGGCCTAAAACAAAATTGATGCTAAAATTTTGGGATGGTGAATTTTTCTTCCTGAGAATAAGGGCCAGTCTGAGATTGTGTACAATTTCTCACGCTCTTTCACAATGTTCCCTTCCATGTTTGATTTCTCATCATGGCAGAGTAAAAATGCCACCCTTTATCTTTAGAATGGTAAAATATGGCTTTATTGCTACTATGATGTTCATATCACACTCTAAAGTTTTAGATATCCAAGTATTGTTTAAATGAATGAATAGTTAATAGCATAGACCCTCAACATTCAGAAAAGGTGTATCCTAAAGTCCTTTGTGAATCTACTAATTTTCAAATACTATTAAAGCTATAATTCTCCAACTGGAAAGGGAGGGAGTCAACTCAATGCCTGCAGAGAGTTTTGCTAGATCCTTGAAGAACTGGGCACTATACAGTTTAAGAAAAGCTCACTTAATACACCAATAGTATTTTTAATATTAGATATAAAAACAGAAAGGTCAACAAAAACCTTAACGGGTGGGAATAGAAAGAAAACAAACTAAGAGCATTTCAGAAGACATAAGTTTTTTTAAAAAGCTGAATAGCCATCTACTAAAACATGTAATTTTTCCCAGAAGAGACAGTAAATTGCAACTGAAAATTTTAAGTGACCCTTTCAGACTCTTAAATATTCCATAAATATAGGATTAAAGTCACAGATATGAACTTCTGTTGAATAAGATATTTTACTCTTTAATTTAGAGGAAACTTTGACTTTCTAACTAAGAACTGCCCCTTACATATTTTTGGATTTTCTTTACTTTCTTTGAAACAGGAGCAGCTGAATTTCTAGAGAAAAGAGCCATTTGAAGGGAGAACAAAGCTATTATTTCGTGGAATTGCAGTATCAGTTAGGAGTCTTTATGTTCCAGGGGGAAAACTCTGGTCACAAGGGCATGAACACAAATGACACTGGAATTTACTAGTTCTGCAAAGTCCAGCAGTTAGTTTGTTCCAGGTGTCCACAATGTCATGAGGGATGGGACATTTTTCTTCTGCAAGTCTTTCATTTGGTCTTGCCTGTCCTTAGGCTGGCTCCCTCCTGGTGGCAAGAAGGCAGGTAGCAGCTCTGAGACCTTCCATCAGCTTCCTCATTTATATACTGAACTGAGATAAAGAGAACATTAGTCTTGACCTTGGCACTTCACTCTGTCTCCCTGGCAGACTGATTGCAAAAATGCCTCCAATTTCCTACCCCTCCCTCAAACCATCCCTTTGCGATGTGGACCTGTGGCTTCTCTCATCCTGAAGAGAGTCTGTTTTCCCACTCCTTGAATCTGGGCTGTCTCTGTGACTCACTATGGCCAATAGAATATGGTAGAAATGACAAAGCGCTATTTCTGAACTTCGGCTTCAAGAGAATTGCAAATTTTCACTGTCTCTCAGAGTCCTATCTCCACTATAAAAACAAGTCTCGGATGGGGAATGAGAGAGCACTTAGAGCAGAGATAGGCACCTCGCCAGGCCCAACCCAGGCCAACCTGCAGCCAACCAGCCTCCAAGCACATGAGAGAGCCCAGCCAGAGACAGCAGGGCCACTTCTTGCCCTTCAGCTGAGTATAGACACATAGGTAAGCCCAGCTGTGATCAGGAAAATCACTCAACAAATACTTACTGAACGGCTGAGTTTTGGAGTGCTTTCTTACATTGTAATACCGACCTGATACACAGACCTCCTGGGTTTACCTTCATTACCTCCTTTGAAGTCACAGCTCCCCCGTAAACCAAATGGCTGGGCCTAATCCTATCAATGCCCACCGTGAGCTGTGATGGGGACATGCAAATAGAAACTTGAGTGAATGTCAAGCAATATTAGGAAGGAGATGGGAAAAAGCTGAGGAGTGGGGACGGATCTTATCACTGAAGGCAAATGACCTGTCTACTGCCATCATTTCACAGAAGTTCCCGGGCGGTCGACGATGGATTGAGATGAGGGTGATGGGGCGGGCGGGGTGGGGGGCACTGGATTAGGCGCCACTGGCTTACCCAAAAGCCAAATTCACGGCACTTTCAGATTAAATGTCCTGTCTCAACAACATTACAAATTACTGACTGCCCTGAAATTTCAGTTGTTTGAAAATTCTTGAAACCTCAGTGTCAAATTGGCCAATGTCAGTATTTTAAGTACTAATAGTTTCTTACACTTCACATTAAAAAAAAAAAAAAAGAATACTAACAGACCAAATACCATGCCTTCTAAGCTCAGAAAGCCTTCAAAGAAGAGAGCTGCCTGCACTAAGTCGAACGCGTTTTCCCATGAGGCTCCCATGTAGGCGTTGGAGGCCCATAACTCACACATCTTTTTCCTCTGGTGCTTTCTGTAACAAAAGATTCTTCCTGCAATACATATCAATATAATGAAACCATTTGGTAACTCTGCTTGGAAACACCATTAAGTGTTGTTTCAATATGTTTTTTTAACATTTATGTTTTCAGTATTTTTTTAATGCAACTGGAAAGGGATTAAAAGCATCCTAAAAAAAAGAGAGAGAGAGAGAGAAAGTATACGCATTAGTAGCATGTGTGCTAGCCTGACAGGTATAAATGTTGTAAAAGAATCATTCAGTACAAAATCAGTAATAGAAGGTGGACTTCAAAGGGCAAAGAGCTATCATTAAGAGAAAAAAATAGTGTTACTTTCCAATGGGGGGAGAGATAATCACAGGCTTCTGGTAACAAACATCCCATGCATTGCATTTTCATTTTTGAATCTTTTTTTCTGTTTTTGAAAGAAAAAGTGCTAAGGAATGTGTGTGGAGGGAGAACTGATCTACAGTTCTAAGAAAATAATTGTAATGACATCTTAAAAATAGTATTTGTAAGTAATCAGGTTTTATTACTAGATAGCATATCAAAGCTTAGGGGAAGCCTCCGGCAACCATGAAAGATGGTATCTCCAGGGAATTTTGACACGAATATTGGCCAGATAGATTGGACAGGATTTAGCATGACAAATTCTGTGTATATTTAAGGACTCATTCATTAAAAATTAAGGAAAACTGCATTTAATTAAACAGCTGTGGAAAACAGGAATATGTAAAGGTTTGTCATCTTGAACATATTTCCTGTAACTTGACATATTTAGAGAGATCTGAGTAGATTATTGTGATGCATTAACTATACTAATGGCCCTGCCTATATCCAGGCCCTTGAGTACTACCCTACCAGGCGACCTCGTACAGTCCTTTGACCAATGGGGCAGCAGCAAATTTGACCAAATTAGAGGCTTGAAAAGTTTTGTGTCTTCTCTTTCTCCTTTGGATGTCTGCTGTCATCCAGTCATGTTTACAAGCCCAGCCCAGTTTGCTATAACCACATGAAGCAGAACCCAGTCAGCCCAGCCTAGCAGTGTAAGCCCCCCAAGAATATGGCATCTAGGTCAAGCGCGGTGGCTCAGTCCTATAATCCCAGCACTCTGGGAGGCCAAGGCAAGTGGATTGATCGAGCTCAGGAATTCAAGACCAGGTCAAGCAAGACCCCCATCTCCACTAAAAATAAAAAAAAAAACTAGCTGATGTTGTGGCAGGAACCTATAGTCCCAGCTATTCAGGAGGCTGAGGCAAGAAGATTGCTTGAGCCCAAGAGTTCAAGGTTGCTGTTAGCTATGGTGACACCACGGCAGTCTACCTAGGGTGACAGAGTGAGACTCTGTCTACAAAAACAAAAAAGAAGAAGAAGAAGAATATGGCACCCATAGAATCTGTGAGAAGGGGCACATCCTTAACATTTTTAAAAGGCCTTTTCTCTGACCTCATTTCTGACACCAAAACCTCTATTATCACTTGCTACATAACAAATTGTCTTCATATGTCAGGGCATTAAAAATAAGTTATTTTTTATCCCATGCAGTTTCTGTGGGTCAGAAATCTGGATGTGACTCAGCACAGAGATCTCTCATGAGGCTAAACTCAAGACATCAGCTGAAGCTGCATTCAGCTGAAGGTTGACTGGGGCTGGAGGATCAGCTTCTAACATGACTCACTCTCAAGGCTGACATTAGGAGACCTCAGTCTTGGCTGGCTGTTCTCAATTCCACAGCACTTTCATCTCTCCACAGGACGGCTTGCAAAGTGTTGACTGTTGAGTGTCCTCACAACATGGCTGCTGCTTCCCATGGAGTACTCCAACAAAGCAACTCAGAAGCTATAATGTCTTTTATGATCCAGTCACTACAGCAGCCTACATTATTGTTGTGATAGACCACTGGTTTCACAGGTCGGCCCAAGTATAGGAAGTCACACAGTGATTTGAATCTAGGATGTGGGAATCACTGGAGGCCACCTTAGAGTCTGGCTATTGTTGGGGCCTGGGACTGACCAGGTCTCCAGCCCCAGCTTACGTAGCTATGTTCTGGACATGGATCCAGCTCGGGAACAATTACCCTTAGGTGCCTGAGGGCTATTTGCTTTAGCAGAAAAGAGAGAGAGAGAGAGAGAGAGAGACAGTATTTGAGGGAGTGAAGCAGTCTTAGTAACAGCGTTCCTGTCTGGACACCCTTCTCCCCTGATTATTGCATAAATGTTTCCATTGTTAACCAGATGTATATTTGTTGAACAAATCATTGAGGGATATAAAACCATGAAACCGGAAGAGATCACTCAGAATAGAGCACAGGGCTCAAGACCAAACTCTCAGGGGTTTGCCAACATTTAGGCGTCTGATAGAGGAGGAGGAAACAAAGTCCCTTCCCCTGGATCATCGGAGCTCCTCGCAAATCAGTCAGGGGACACGCCACCTAGAACCCATGCTTCAATCCCCCATCATGTGGGCCGTGGTTTGGACATTTGACCCTCCAAACCATGTTGAAATGTGATCCTTAGTGTTGAAGGTCATGGGGGTGGATTCCTCAGGAATGGCTTGGTGGAGGGCACCCTGACAATAAGGTTGAGCCGGATTAGTTCTTGTGGTTGTGACAAAGAGCCCGGCACCTCCCTCGTCCCTCACTTCCTCCTCCTGCATATGCAGCCCCCCTTTGCCTCCTGCTGTGAGTGGAAGTGCCTTCCTAAAGCTCTCACCAAGAGCAAATATCAGGGCCATGTTTCTTGTGCAGCCTGCAGACCTGGAAGCCAAATAAATCTCTTTTACAAGTTACCCAGCCTCAGGGAATCATTTATAGCCACACAAACAGAATAAGGTGATGCAGTATATAGGACCCTGGCAGTCCCTATCCTCATGGCATCGAGCTCCCTTCCTCACGAGGACAGGCTGTGTCAGATTGGGCTGAGCCGAGTTGTATTTAATGCTTTGGAGACACATGTGAGCAAGGAGGCCCTTCATGCTAAGAGGTAAAGTCACAGGTCGTGAGAGAAAGGGTGTAGGCTGTGAACAGGATGCAGGGACCACCTCTCCTCAACCAGCCCATTTCTTGGTACCAAACTCTGAGGGATGGAGAATTCAAAATTTGAACCTGGCCTTCCAGGTTGCCGCAAAGACATATTAGTCACGGTAGGCTGCTGGAACATGTTTAGTTTAGCAGTTCGTTAGCTTCATTTATAACTTTTAATATTTAGACATATAATTCATAGGTAGGCATTTGTACAAATGTCCTGGATTCAGGCAGCACCTGTGGCTCAGCAAGTAGGGCACTGGCTCTATACACCAAGGGTGGCAGGTTCAAACCCAACCCCGGCCGAACTGCAAAACAAAAAAATAGCTGGGTGTTGTGGTGGGCACCTGTAGTCCCAGCTACTCTGGAGGCTGAGGCAAGCGAATCAGCTTAAGCCCAAGAGTTGGAGGTTGCTGTAAGCTGTGACACCACAACACTCTACTGAGGGCGATAAAGTGAGACTCTGTCCCTACCAAAAAAAAACAAGTGCCCCGGGTTCTATCTGTTAGGATCATGACTCAATGCAGGGCCTGAGGTGGAAGAGATGGTGGTGCTACTTCCAGAAGCCAGTATATCTGAGACTCAACTCCAGTCCACAGAAACCCTTGCTGCTCTGGCAATTAAAATGTGCTAACATTAGATTACATCGCCACCAGGGGAACTCTGAGATGCCCTAATGAAATCATGATCTAAACATCCAGGCTTCTTTCAGATATGATTAACAAAGATCAAGCATTGAGGATGCTTTTCTATTTAATTAGGAATCTTATGAAGTAAGAGTCCTCATTTAAGCAGATAAGCATAAATATCAGGCCTTGCATTTAAGGCAGCGGTTCTCAACCTTCCTCATGCTGCAGCCCTTTAATACAGTTCCTGTGGGTCGTGACCCACAGGTTGAGAACCGCTGATTTAAGGGGATGAATAACTTAAGTGTTAAAATTCAAGAGTCCAGTGTTTATAAAAACCTTAGTCTGTGTTACAAGATGCTAAAACTGAGTTAATCACAGAGACCCCTTTGTCTGCAGCAGTGTGTCGAATAAGTCAGATTTACTTTCAAACATGTGTTCAGCTGTAAGTAATTGGCATGGCTTTTGCTAACACTGCAAATTAAACGTAGGGGAACAATTGCCTCTGCCCAGAAACTTCACGTCATGTATGAGCTCTTTGATCCAATCCCTACCACAATTTAAAATATTTTTTATTGTGGAAATTTTCAAACATACAGAAACAGAAATTGTACAAGGAAACCCATGTATTCCTTAGCCAGTTCACTGATCATCAAATTTTCCTTCAATTTTTTTGTTTGGTGGTAATTCTGTAATCGGTTCAAATAGAACCCTGTTCTTGACTGAAAGCAGTGGGGCTTTTGCTTGGCATGGGTTTGCTTTAATTTAATTTCTTCATTTTGTTCCCCTCTATCTTGCTATCTGAATGAGTTTCATCTTTCTTCTTTGTATCTTCCAGGTTGTCGGGGACCTGCCCCCCCAGTGCACACGTGCACATACAGAAATGCACTCATCCCACTTAGAGGATCTCACAGAGTTCCGGTCTGGACACCCTTCTCCCCTGATTGTCGCATAAATGTTTCCATTGTTAACCAGAAAAGAAAATGCTTCTGAGAAGAAATTGGAAATGTGACATTAATTTAACATAGCCTTTTGGGGTTAGCACAAAATGACAGGACAGCAGGAAGCAGTTAAAAAGCTTCCCCTGACAAAAGAAGCTAAATGACTCTGAGTGCTGCTCCCAATCAGGCCCAGTATTGATAAGAAACCGGCTCTGATACTGACCTGTGATGTTTTTCTGACCAGGGTGTCTTAGCGGGAGTTTGGGGAGACTGCACAGCCCGGTGTAAATGACAGTCCTACGGCAAAGCCCAACAATGGGCTCATTTTATTTATTTAGTCTGTCAGGTGACTGGTGACATTAATTCTTTCCTACCCGGGTCTGTCACCGGGACACGTGCCTTGTGCTTCTCGATTCTTCCACCTGTTGTGGTCTTTCAGCTGTGAGGTACGAATGCCTTTCTGCAAGAGAAAGTCCCCCTTACCTGGCTGATGAATGTGGGGTGGGAGGCAGGAAGCAGTACTGGTGGCCCAAGTTCAAGGGAGATAGTTGAGAGGTCAGAGCAGCAAGGAGTGAGGTATCGCAGCAGGAAGGGTAGAAAAGAGAGACGAGGGGAAACCAAGAGGATGTCTGGCTTCCCCTCCCCAGGTGAGGCTGACTGTACCCCGTCTCAGGGCACACCATCTTCTGGACCCCAGGTATGTGCCGTGAGCAAAATTGGGCTCTTTCTGGTGAAGAATCAAGCCCATTTGCCTTTTCTCAGCCCCTGCAAGGCCTAAGGGCAGAGCCCCATGCAGGGGAGTCAGGATGGCCCTACTTTCTCCCCTCACCCCTCAACCCTGAAGGCCCAGAAGCTGAAAAGTCTGCAAAGAAAAGACGCAAGAAGTCATTCATGGGACTCTGGCGAAAGGCTTGGAAAATCTACAAAGGCTCCTTACAGAGTTTGGGCAGCAGACCAGGGAGGCCCACCAGAGCCTCCACCCGTACCCTTGGCCGCCTGTCACTGACACAGAATCCCTCCCTCCACCCAGAGGAAGCCACTCCCTCCCTTCATCCTTCTCCCAAAGGCTCCCAGTCCTGGAGGAAACGGCAGGGCTTGCTCTCTTTCTCCCTTTCTCTGCTCTCTCTCTGTGCTGATTCTTTTTCTCCCACTCTCTTCCTTCCCCAATTCATTTTGCCTGCAACTTTGGCTTGGATATGATTTCTCCCCACCCACACTCACGTTATTTAATTGCCAGCACGGCAGTGTTGGGAGGTGTTTGGGTAATGGGGGTGGATCCCTCACAAATAGATTAAAGCCATTGCTCAGGCCTGGGTGATTCTCCGTCAGGGACGGATCAGCACCTGTGAGAGCAGGTTGTTGTGAAGTGAGGCTCCTCCTAGGTGGTGCCTCCTTGCCAGAGCTGGCTTGTCTCTCCCCTTCTCTGCCATGTCTTGATGCACACGTGGCCCCGCCCAGCAGATGCTGGAACGGAGCTCTTGGACTTCCCAGTCACCAGAATTGTGACCTAAAGAAAACCCTTTTCTTTACAGATCACCCAACCCCAGGTATTCTGTTACAGCAACAGAAAATAGACTCAGTCACCTGCATTATCCTGTTTCTGGTTGGTCACATCCACAAGTCATTTCTGGATCTTTACTGAGTCAGAGCCGAGGCGACCTGCATATGTGGCAGATTTGGTTTAGTAGATCTAATGACTGCTTCACTGAACAGGTGGGTGTTGCTTTGTGACTACAGAGAAGAGTTCAGTCCCTTTACCACATGGACTCTGTCTCCACAAATGAAACATTAAGGAATGACAAGAAAGCCTACCCCAGACATCCAAAAAATATCCCAGGTGGATTTCACATGTAGTAAGTTTATCCTAGAAATGGATGCAGCAACCTCTGCTTGGTTATGCTTTCTGAATGTACCAGGAGGAGGGTGGAAAGGAGATGAGAAGCGTGAACATTTCTAGCTGGGAAGAGGTCTGTGGTCAGCCGCAGCCCCGGTTTTCTGTGTGGGGTGAGTCACCCAGCCAAGCTCTGGGAAGCACCGTGCCAGGCGTCTCTCATTCACACTGAATGTTGCCACCAACCCAAACTGTACCTAGAGTCAAGAAAATTTTTATGAAAGGTAACTCTACTAATGGTGAATATTTAAACATTTAAGCTATATTAGTTATATTAGAACACTCATTCTAACTATTTTCGCACTTCATTATTTAAGGAAAATAAGTACTCAAAGCCCAAACAAATGATGGCTCCAGCTGCCTCTCTCTCTCTATATTGATTTCTGGTAAACTTATGTAGCAAATAAATTTGAGGAAGGAGTGTAGTGATTTAACAACTCTGCCAATGCGTTTTTAACTGATTACTACTGATAACTAAGTATGATTTCTCCGCAAGTTTCATGGTCTGAATGGCTGTGTCCTCTTGAAATTCATAACCTCCAGTGTAATGGCCTTAAGAAGTGGAGCATTCAGCTGTTAAGAGGTGATGAGGTCGTGAGACCAGAGCCCTCAGGAACACCAGCGGGGCTTTCGTAAAGAAGCCTGAGATACCTTCACTCTTGTCACCCACCAAGGACACATCAAGAAGGTGCTGTCCATGAATCAGACAATGAATCTGCTGGCACTTTGATCTTAGATTTCCAAGCCTTTCTTCTACAATTGTAAGAAATAAATTTCTGTTTTTTTATAAGCCACCCAGTTATTTTGTTATAACAGCCTGAATGAAAACAATAAGGAAACACTTGAGAAATTAAAACATTCTGCACTGCGGAAGCGCAGTGAGAAAGCAGCCAGGGCTTCCCTCCAGGGCCACTAGCAAGAGAGTGGTGCTCCAGAGAGGAAGGGAACACAAGCAGGTTCAAGGGCATTGCCGTCCTTTCCCCCTGACCACAGGGCAAAGAGCTGCCTTGCAAACGCACGTGGGAGACGACCAAGGGTACCGGGACATTGTGGTGTTGGAAAGGCCATATAAGAAACTTGTTCTGTTGAGGGGACCTTGGGAATATATTCACAAAATCCAGAGCATACAGCAGACGAAGTAAGTCTTTGCCACAGAGTCTGCAGCAGGATGAGTGATGTGCCCAGGCCATTGGCTGGTGGACTCACCCTAAGCTTTTCCCACCGCTGACTTTCCCTAGGTTGAACAGTGTTGGTTAATCACTGAAGAAGTCAAAGCAATGGGTGAGAAGCTATATGAGGTTTCTCACTAAATTGAGACCCTTCCTTCCTCCTACCCCAGTCCTCCCTCCAATTCCAAGTGTCAGCTGGGCTGTTTTATCCAAGTATATCTCTGTTTTTCCTTCCTGAGCCTCTGAGAGCCCACCTTTCTGTACCTGGGAGAAGCTCCTGAACCATCTAAGGTCTCCTACGGGTGCTGCTGTGGATAATGATGAAGACACACAGAGGAGAAAACTCCTGTTCACCTCCACCACCTTCTCTTGCTTTGCTTAAGCCTGGTTTCCCGACAGCAATGCTAACAAGGCAGTACGTGGGAATGTAGTGAGGCTGTCAGGACAAGACAAAAACACTGCATCTAATGAGGCATCTACTAACTCCAGATGAAGGCTGCAGTTTGCACAGCTGGAGCTGGGGTGTGGGTGGGAGACAAGGGTTGAGCGAAGCCACAGCTCTGTCTAGAGACCCAGCAATTCTCATGACATAGGAGGGGACCTGCCAAATGGACATTTGGACAGTTGATGCTGTGACTATGAGAAAGAGCTCCTTCCTCCTGTCCCCTGTAAAACTTTCATTAAAATCTTTATGTTCACTAATGTTTTTGCAAGTAGATTCTTTCTCTGTGGGTAACGTCAAGTTGCATGGAGTCTGTGGTCCAGTTTCAAAAGGAGCAGTGTTTCTTCATTTTGTTTTTTAAGAGACAAGTTTTCCCTCCGTCAACCAGGCTGGAGTGCAATGGTGTGATCATAGCTCACTATGACCTCAACCAGGACTGAAGGAATCCTCTCGCCTCAGCCTCCCAAGTAGCTGGCACTACAGATGTGTACCACCACACCTGGCTATTTTTTTAATATTTTGCAGAGATAGGGTCTCATTGTGTAGCCCAGGCTGGTCTTGAACTCCTGAGCTCCAGCAATCCTCCTGCCTCAGCCTCCTAAGTGCTGAGATTATAGATATAAGCCAGCCTGGGACAGGGGGGCTGTCTGCTAGGTAAAAGGATGCTGCTGACCTTCTGTGTGCATGGCCCAATAAGCCACCCCTCTCTGTATCCACAGGTCTTGCCTGGCAACTTTGTAGCTCTTTTGAGTAAAGAAGTGGAGTCTAATTCTCTACCCCAGGCACCTGGCTGTCCTGTGACTGGTTTTGGCTAAGAGAATGCAGTGGATGTGATGGTTTGTAAGTTCTCAGCCCAAGCTTCAGGAGACCAGGCATATTTCCTCAAGCTGTGTGTGATGTTCTTGTGCCTCTACTATTCACCATGACACGCACCCAGGCCAGTATGCTGGAGGATGAGAGCCAACTGCAGCGAGGCCACCCTAGTGGAAGGACGCTCACCCTACATACGTGAGCAAGCCCGGTCAGGATCTGCAAAGCTGACCAGACAACCTATGGGCACACGTGTGTTACTATATGCTACTGAGGTTCTCTGTACATTTGTTTTATACTATTCAGGCAACAGGAAGCTGACACAGTGTATTGTAAGCATGACATTCTGCTTGTCAGGTCAGAGGTGAGAAGTAAGGATAAAAAGTTGAGGCTACATATACTCTTGTATATAGCTATAATTTAATTAAAAAATAAAAAACAAAACCTGATCAATAATGAAAAAATAAAAAGAATTTGGGCTACAGAACAGGCTGGAGACCAGTGGGCAGGAACGTGAGCCTGGGCTTGGGGCCTGGGAGAGGAAGTCTGGCAGGCTGGCATGCCCTGGAGGAAGTGGAAGGAATGGTCACAGAGAGGGTCTCAAACACAAGCAGGCTCTAAGACAGGTCATGGTGACTGGATCGTAAGCAGGTGGCACCTCAAGTGGCCATGAGTTGGGACCAGCACACTACCAATTGGCCTTGAAATCAATCTGGGCATCTGGGGTGCGGATGGAAAGTTGGGAGTACAGGGTAACTGATGGACAGGAGCAAAATAAGCAGAGATCAGGACGTAAAGTTAGGGGGCCAGAGACTGGGCCTCCCCATTCCCCGGGTTTAGGTCATCACGGAGGCAGATGGTGGTTTTGTTCGGGGCCAAGCTGCAGAGTATGAGCACCAAATGCATCTCTGAGAGTGTGGTGCAGCAAGGGGCAGGGAGCTAAGGCTGCAAGTCCCTGTGGTACGAGGAGAGGTCCCAGGATTTGTCACATCAGGGCTTCAGGGTCTCTCACAGGCATCTTCAGAATCCCAACCACCCCCTCTCCCGCTGCACATTGTCAGAGGTCACTGGCCCCATCCCAGGCCTCCTAAGTGCGCATCTCAGGGTAGGGGTTCATACAGGTTTATTTTGCAAAATAGAGAACTTGGTCCTGGAAAAGGGAGCAAGAACTAACTTCTGCGATGCCAGGGCCCTAGAGAAGTGAGGTCCCTGCACTGGCTCAATGACTGGTGAGGCTGCAGATGGGGACCACAATGGGAAAGTGCCAGCGACCCTGGGGTCACCCAGAGAGTATTGTAGGCACACCTGTGTTTACTTAAGTAAAAAAAAATTAGCCATTCAAATATTGCCTGTACCATTCATCACTCATAATAAAGGTTAAACCTGCTTTCAACACATCGCAAACAATTTCAATACTAACACTGATTTTAATCCCAAAATATTTGGAGAAGGGGTTACATCCAAAATTGCCTATGGCTATAGACCACAAAAAAGGAGCTTGTTTTGACCGTGGCACACCTACATACAAAAGGGAAGTTTTTTAACCTGAAAAATAGTCCTCTCCAAAACTCCTTATGCACACATCTGTACGTTCAGCTTTTATGAGTGATCTGAGGAATCCTACATTAATGCTCCAGCAGAAAAAGCATCTGGTGTGCTAGAATCCACCTACATCTGAATAAATCATTTCTATCTTTCATTAATATGACAAAATTGAAGTATTTATTAGAAATCTGGTGTGAGACTTCTTCAACATTACAGGTCTTTGCAGCTTTATATTCTTCCTATGGGCCATAGTTTTAAAACGGCAACAAAATTACCTTTTAATTGTCTGCATTGACAAATTATTATGCATGTATAAACTCAAAGTTAGCAGGTTCTCATAAATGCGTAAATGAGGAAAGTGTTTGTGTTTAATGTGTGGTCTTTAATGTTCGTTCCACAGTTCGTTCCACAGAATCAACACTTAACTGGAACTTTCTGTTGTGCTTTCAAAATACCAATTTATTTAATCATCATGATAACCCTGTGAGGACGGCACTACCTTTACTGCCACCTTTCTTGAGGGCACTGAGGCTCAGAGAGGGTGAGTAACGTTCCCGAGGTCACAGGGTCTGAGCCCAGGTGGCCGTCCTGCTCCAGGGTGTGAGATGTTAACCTCTACCCAGGTCGAGCTCCACCACAGCCTGCGGCTCTTCCATCCACACTTCTAGGGTCCTCCTCCGTCTCCCCTTCCCACAGCCTGTGTGGGCCTTTGATTGGCTCTGTCAGTCCTGTTTCTCTTGCCTCCAGTCTGATCAAGTCTACTCTTCCCAGAGTTTAAGAAGTTTCAAAACCACAAAACTGTTGTCTCTTCCCTGCCACGGCTTTGTGTAGTGCTAAGTCTAACACGGGATGCGCTGCCTCCTGGTCCTGCCGGGTCCATACCCTCCTCCCAGCCGGCACACTGTGGCTGCCTCATTCTTCCACCTGACTTGCTTGCTGCTCTATCTCCAGCATTTCTGACGTTCCCCTTACTTAACCGGCACTTGAAGTGCCTCCCACAACAATCTGCGTCACCAGCGTTCACCTAGATAATTCTAATGACACATCCTTCAACACCCAGCTCAAGCATCATTCCTTCCGGGAAACTTTATTATTCCACCCGCCACTTCCTCCCTCAGTCCCCTTTCCGGTGATCCTGTAGGGGCCCCAGGCATTCCTCTACTATCTGTTAGCACTACTGATTTATTCCACACAGCCTCCTCATCTACACATCTCTCACTTACATCACCGCCACTCAGGGCCATCTGATGGTCCCACGGCAGCATAAGCAGGATGCAGAAGCCTATTAGGTACAGTTTCCGGTCCCACCCAAGACCTTCCCCATCAGAGTGGGGCCCAGCAATCTGATTCTTCTGCATGCCGTCAGCAGAGCAGCTCTGCACTGAACCAGTTCCCCAGCTCACACACCACAACACTCTTACTGGTCTCTTGTCTGCCTGGTGCCTCTGGGATGAAGCAAAAGATCAATAAATGATCAGTGAATGAAAGAACAGTGGGTTGATCTTTTGAATGGTTCATTAAACCTGTCTCTTCTGGGGAGCTAGATTACATAGGAAACACTATAAATATTCTCCATTAATGCCTCCAAATAGTCTTAGAATTTTTCTTTAAGAATGAAGATCTGTGACAGCTTTTAATTTTGAACTGGTTAAGGCTCAGCACACTATTTCAACAGTACTATATAAAGAATGCTGAAATAATTCAAAGTTTAGAACAGTTTAAGACAAGCACAAAAATGAAAATTCTGTTATAAAGAACGTCTCTCCAAAGTACATTTTTACATATTCTGCAGTGGCAGAAGGTGGTACCCTCTGCTTCAAGCTTTGAAAGAATTATCAGAGCTTCCTTAAATAGTCATTATCTTTCCACTATTTTTTGAACGTGGTAGTTTAGGAAGAAAAATGAAAATTATATAGCCACTGTGGAGAATGCTACGTATCAAAATATTATTTCATACACTTTCCTGGTTTCTCACAAAATAGTCCTCACCCTTTATGCTGCTCATAGATTTACTGCAGAACTTCGTGAACATTAACAAGTCCACTAGTATGGCTTACTTTTTTTTTTTTTTCAGGTGTAATTTCAGTCCTTTAAAAACCACTGATGTAAAAGAGCTACTCTATTAAATGTAACACCGCTTGCCAATCATAAAAATAAAAAGTGTGGCTTAATTTTGAAATTACTTTCAGTACCCTCATCACATGAAGTGAAAAAGGATGTCATCCATATAGTAACTTTTAACACATACCCACTCTGGTTGCTACCAACGACAGCTTCAGGAGAAACCAGTAAGTAAAGAGTAAAAATGTTTAAGGACTAGCAGTCCAACAGGTGACTTTCATTATGTCCTATGTCTAGATTTGACAAAGTGAAGTTTTTTTTAACTACTGATCTTGAGGTTGGGGACTTTTTAGATGGCAGGGTATAAAACAGCACCTGCTGATAAAACTGCTGTCCGTTGGACTTTTAAGTAGACAGGCAAATAGAAAATGATAAAAATAGTAAGAGCCTGCGTAAGTAGGAATTACATCTTTTTCACCCTTCCACCTCCCAGAAAAGGTTTACAAGAGGCAAGTTGGGAAACTGCACCCAAACATTCTTCAGAGACTAATACCCACCAATACCTTACGCTGCCTGGTGTGGGGCACGGTCAGCCATGGTCTTCATCTTTTCACAAATATTTCCATTTCACATACCTGGCAACTTCTTGGTTAAAAAACTTTTTGACCAGTGTTTACATCAGTTAAGGAAATAAATAAGGAAATTCCATTTCCCTAGCATTAGTTTTGTTAGACTACATATTCTGAAAAGTATAGATAATAAATGAAGTATAAAGAAAATAGAGTAGTGGTCGATGGACGCAAAGGACTCTGAAAAGATACCTTTAATTAATGAGATTGTGAAATCCAAAAAGGGTGCACATCTTCTACCGAAGCACTTGGAAGGTGCTCACAACCCTGCTTTCGCAAACCCTTAGATGATCACGGCTTTCAGGACTACTTGTTTGCTTTGCCCTCCAAGAATTAGACCATCTACTTCCTCAGGAATGCTTTCCTTCTTCCTGCTTTCTCCCAAGGTTAAGGCCACGGCTTTCACATGGCCTCGTCAACTGTAAAGAAAGTGCACTTCCTACATCCTCAGTCCCACCAATGGAGGAGGATCATTCCCAATTGTCTTGGGATAATGAAAACAAACATGTGGATTAAGTTGAAGTAGCAACAGAGAAGAGATAATGGCTTGGGCTTTCCTGGATTAAAGATTTCTGCAATTCAAGTTGTAACTGTAATTAAGCTGATAAGAATGGAGAGTTCCAGTTGTCTAAGTCTTTGGAATAATTCCAAAACTCTTTTGAGCAGGTAGGCTACAGAAACTGAACCCTAAGTAGCTGAAGTGGTTAAGCAAATATATAGGGTTTCACAATAACCTGTGGTAGAAAAGCATCAGAAAGCTGCAAAGGAAAAAAAAAAAAAAAAAAGAGGGTGTATATGTGTCTAACTATGCATATGTGCATACAGGTATTTGATATGGGGAAAAGAAGAGAAAATTAGTTAAGCATAAAAACTATACTCAGAATTCTCATGTAGCATTTTTATTTTTATTCCTAGATGTAAGCTACCCTAACATGGGAAGGAGCAGCACAGGCCACATCAAAAGCCAGATGTCATTCAGTATCAGCACCCTCCAGATATGTGAGCAAGGTAGCTTTCAAATGCCAGACAATCACAAATTCCATAATGGGATATAAACACACCATTCACTTCCTCTCATTAACTTAATAGTTGGGCTTTGAAAAACACAATTGACTTAACATATCCATTTTTCTCTCACTTTTTTTTTGTCTCAAATTTTTACTTCTTCAGGGATCAAAGATAGCTGGATACTTAGTAAACAAATGCTCCCGTGAAACCATCTCTGCAAAATGCAGTGATACAGGAAGTGCTAGAATGAACTGTTATTTCAAAGGAAAGGCAAAAACGCTAAGGAAAACAAATCTGTGAACGAGTTTTATTTTATTTGCATTTAACATGATTATACACATTCAGGTGTCTAACAAGATCTGCACTGTTACATTAAAAATACAGTACAATAACATTCAACATGAGGTACTTCATATTTATATATTTTTCCTTCATAAATAATGCTGTAAGCTACTAAACCCAAGCACACTGGCGCACAGGGAGCCGCAGTGTTCTAAATTGGCTGAGCTTATTTAAACACCTTAAAAAAGAAAAATGACAGTTCAGTGCAATTATGTAGAAATCAGACCATTTACTTAAATACTATTTTAAGATATGCTTAAAGAATGTTACATTAGAACTGCTAGCCTAGGTCCCCTTTACCCCCAGGATGAACGGCGACAAAGACTGCCAGACACATTGGGAGAAGCATCTACAGCATGTTCTGTTGAGTCAAGTTGTGTTTCTATACTAGAACTGCCTGCCTCGTTAGAACAATGGTTTCTTGCTTTAAAAGCTACAAAATTCAAAATTACAAAAATAAAGCAAGCACATTAGCCTTCATTCCACTTTGCTAAAAATGCAGAAGGGAGAATAGCGCTTTAAATGTAAAACTGCTTATTCTAAACACAATTTTCAGCTTTTACCCTCAGCAGTGGGTACCAGCCAATCAGATGGTGGATGTCTTTTTTTTTTTTATTAAGTAACAGTAATTAACATAAAATCAACTTCTTCCATACCCAGTGTACAAAATCTCACATGGCTCTCACCAGCAGTTCCCGAGTCACATGGAGGTGGCTATTTAACAGGAGCACCTACAGTGAGTCTAAGTGAATGAACAAGGCTCTCACACTCACCTCAACAATCTGATAGGATAAAATAAGTACTAAATGAAGTTTTTTCTCCTCTGGCTTAAAAACGAGTGCCTTCTGATCAGGTCTACCAATTTGTATGGTAGTTATGAGTTGCTAATTGTTTAGATGTAACTTTAAGGCAAAATCCTTCGCAGAAGCCTATTTCTTTTTTCTTGAAAATGTACCTTTATTTTATTGATGCTTTGCCAAAACTACTACCTGTAATCTCCTTAGTAAGAAATAATCATTAGACAATTTTGGAAAGTTGTTCTGGGAGTACTCATCTCATCTGTAATCACCAGTAACAGCTTTTGATCATCTACGCTGACAGACGTAGGTAACGGCAAAAGCAATCGAAACATTTCCCTGAATCCAGTGTTTTCCTCCCTCAGGGATGCCAGCTGAAGGCAGCACGCCTGCACTGACGGGGAAAGTGACCCAGAAATACAGTGAATAGGTAAGGGCAGTCACTCTATGGGCCTTGCTGAATTCAGCAGGAGGACCGTTACCGTCCCACCTCTCACTAGCCAGGCAGGGAGGAGACAATTCCTGAGTTGGCAAACGCACTTGCGCACGTGCGCACACACCCCACGACTAACCCCTGGCTCCAGGTAAGCCAGTTTCAGGCTTGCGGAGCAGGAGAAGGAGGCGGCCAGGGACCACACTCTGGGTGGCGAGGGAAGCCATCTCAGGATCACACTGAGCAGGAACGCTGCCCAGAAACACATGGAGACTCGAACTGGAAGTGAAGACGCTGGACACTGCCAGGGTCACAGGCACTAAACCAACGTAAGCCATCACTGAAGGAGAACTTTTTAGAGAGCTTGTCCCTCCTTTGTGTACATTACCCATGGACAAGAGCTGGATGGGATGCTGATGCAGTGAGTTTTAGGTAGAATGACATGTGTCTCTCCAGATCATTCCTGAAAAACCCTGCAAGTATATGTTGGCACTTTATAATGGCCAGAGGTCAGATTCTAGCAGTCCAAGAACAGGACAGAATTACAATTGACAAAGAAAAAAAAGTATATGGTCAAAGTAGATCAGATAAAGTAAGTTTCAGACCAAAAAAAAAAAAAAAAAACCAGAACCAAAGTATCTTATCACATTAACATGTTATGCTACAAAACTAATTGTTACTCCATTCATACAAAGAATGTTTGGTCCTTTTTTAAGGGGGAATGAGGGAATAGAATTCTATATAGTAGGACTTATAAAAAAACAAGCAAACAGTGGGGATCAAAAGGCTAAGTAGAATCTGGCTTTTTCAAACTGTATTCTAATACAAAACAAACTATTTGTAGTATAGGACCTTTTTTAGATTTCCTTTTGAAACTGTTTTAGTTTAATTAGTAGGACTGCCACTTTTTCTATTGACAATTTTATAATTACTTCTAAAAGAAATGTCTGTTTTGTAGTATTTTGTCATCTAAACTAAAAGAATATAAATTTGCTTGTAGCAGAAGTGATGGCCTAAACAAATGCCCAATTCCTTACTTTCCTATTTTACAATACTTTGAAGTATTTACTACGTAACAATCTTATGAATTTAGGATTGAAAAAACAAAACCCAGAAGATACAAATTTAAAAGGAAAAAAATAAGAGCCAAACATGAGACTACTGTCTACTTTCAAAATTATTACTTACTACAGAGCAAAACTTCTTTCAAAATTGTACACTGAGGTTTGTCTGTTTTCGGGGGGGGGGGAGAGAAGGGTTCCATTAAAAAATAACTCTTATTATTTTAGACTATTTATTTCTATTCATCAAATAAAGTCCAAAAGGAAATTCAGAGTGATACAAAATTATCTTCAGAGGGACAAAACTGGGAGGTCAGTGGAACACATGGAAAGCACAAAATCGCCCCAGGTGTATACACGCAACTCTAAAAAAATCACAAAGCCTTAACAAGAACTAGGCTTTCTTAAGCATGTAGTTAAGAGCGGAATGCTGCATCTTTGCCTGTACATAATTAAAAGGTTAAAGGAAATTAGAAACTGCCTACTGCTTCATTCATTACACATTACCTGCGTTGATCACGTATCTGCAGGTAAGCAAGCATAAAGCAAGCAGAGACAGGTATGCACCTCAGAGCTCACACTGCTAGGGAAGTGAGTTTCAAGCATAGAATATAAGTTCAGGAATCTGCCCTCCCTGGACCCCAGTGCCATTGGTGCTATCTGAGGAGCACTGAAACTGGACTGTCACTTTGCCACACTGAACTTCTGTCATGCCCTCTTGTCCAAAATAGCTGAGTTCATTGCCATCCAGGATGACACTGGCTGTGTAGAAGGTGTC
>CAUYRH010183080.1:0-11546 GCA_963574655.1 Perodicticus potto
AAACACACAGACCTACAGACAAAACAGAACAAACACAAGAAAACAAACAAGAACCATAAGAAAGAACAAAACAAACAAACAAAAAAATCTACTATAAAATTGATACTTGCAAAATACTTGAGAAAAGAGAAAAAAAGAAAAGAGCCCCTAAAAAAATGATGTAAGCACTCTTAGAATCTATAAGAAGGAAAGAAGAGGAAGGGGAGAGATAAAAAAGAAAGTAGTGTTTGTAAAAAGGTTACAAAGCAGAAGAAAGGAAAAAGAAAAATACAATTGAAAATAGAAGATAATAAAAATAACCTACGGACAGAAAGTAAAATAAAAAATTATTTATCAATGACTCCTCCAAGAAAAGGATATCTATATAAAAAAAAACACACCAACCTCAGAAATATTATTCTTGTATATGTATAGAAATACACATCTTTTTGTAAGCGGTAGAAGACAACTTTAGTGCAATAAATTTTTGATGCAATATACTTTGCAGCCACCAGATGGCGCTGTGAGTGGTACCCAGGCTTATGTGTGATTCTAACTTTACTTAAGTTTACTTTGTTACTATGGAAGCCACTCTAACAGGCTGGTCGCCATTTTTGGAGTTGCTCCGCCTTTTTGCGTTGGAAAAGTTGCCCCACTTTGGGTGTTCTGCTCCATACAGCACTTCTATCTGACCTCCCAATTTTGTGTAAGGGTCCACACGCCATAAATCTCTCCACTCTGCCTCCTGTTCTCTCGCAAACTGGCGGCTGCAAACGGCTATGGACGAGCCTGCTTGCCGCAGCAACTTCGGTGGCTGAGGGGGAGGGGCTCCACAACCGCAGCTGGCTGCTGCCGCCACTTTTAACTGCCGCTTTTTCCACTGCTGAATTGCACAGAGACCCTGTTCGCAGATTTCCACAGCTCAGAGCGTCTCCTCCAAACCCCAGATCCCTGTGCACCCTGCACAGCCAGACCTCACCAGGATTCCCCACCTGGGATGGCACTGTAGGTTCAATTACTCTCAGTGATCTGGGGAAAAGGTGTGTGCCATTTCAGAGATTTCAAAATGTCTGTTTCCTGGCAGGGTCCCCTCCCCTTGTCTCTCGCTTGGGCTGCCCAGTCCTCTATGGCTCCAAGCAGCACTCCTTTCTGGTCACCAAACTCTGAAATCCACGCTTCAACGCAATTTGTATCCATTAGGTTTTGCGAGTTGTAAACTGCTATCTTCCCTGTGGGAAGGGGCTGGCTGCTGCTTCTACGCAGGGCAGGGGAAAAGACTATAGCAGAGTCCGTGGTTTTGAACTACACCTCAAACATAGCGATCTACCAATTCACTGTACATCTCCAGCTGTCCATCCACTCCAAAAATTTACACCGGGAAAGATCGAGAGCTCCCTCCCTCTCACCTGGTGTCCTGCGGGGATGGGCTACAGAACCGTCTTGACCGCCATCTTCTTGTTTTTATATTTATAGTGGATTTCTTAGATAAATACATGGTTTGGTGTTCTTAGCTCTTATTATCTAATCTGTCAATCTCTGCCCTTTAATTTGGTGTTTAGACCAGTTACATTAAATGTAATTGCTTATGTAGTTGGATCTATGTGCCATCTGTTCTTCGTTTGTTTGTTTTTTTCTCTTTCTACCCTTTTTGGATTATTTGTGTTGTTTTTATCATTCATTTCTCTCTTAAATATTTGCTTATTATTTATTCCTTTCAATATTTTAGTAGTCTTATAAACTCTAGGATGTATAATAAATATCTTTAGTTATTCATGGTCTTCTTTCAAATAATGCTATGTTTTTTCACATGTACCTTAAGAACCTTAAGTGATATAATTCCAATTTATCCCTTCATCCTTTGTGCTGTTGAGTACATTTACTTTTCATGTGGACACAGAAATTGGAATAATAAACATTGGAGACTGGGAAATGTGGGAGCATGGAAGGGTTGTGAGGGATGAGAAATTACTTAAATGGTATTAAGTATACTTTTTGACGACTGTATTTGTTCCTATGCTTTATGGGGTCACACAGGTCTCTTATACTCTGCTTATTTTTAATTTTTTTAAGAACTTTTCTTTTAAAATTTCAGGTTAATTTGAGGATACAAAGAAATAGGTTATAATGGTTGCATTTTCTGGTGTTTGAGATGGGCCCCCCAAGAGGTACATCATATACTGCCACAATTTCTCACTTTTCCTTTCTCCCCTTCCCTCCTATCCCCTCCACTTGAATTGAGTTTTCACTTGTGTGGCATGAATTGGATTGTCTACTGGCTTGTTATTAGTATTGAGTGCATTGAATACTTACTTTTGCATTTTTATGATACTTTACTAAAAACAATGTTCTTCAACTCCATCCAGGTTAACACAACAGATGTAAGGCCCCTATCTTTTTGTGGCTAAATAGTATACCATGGTATATATATGTACCACAGTCTATTCATCCATGTGTGGTTTAAGGGGTATTTATATTGTGTCCACATCCTGGAAATTATAAATTGAACTGTGATGAACAATCTAGTGCGAATGTCCTATGGATTAAATCATTTTTTCTTCTTCATCGATGCCTAATAATGGGATTTTGAGATCAAATGGAAGGTCTATTTTGAGTTATTTGAGGATTCTCCTTACTTCTTTACAAAGAGGGCTGTACTTGTTTGTATTCCCAACAATAGTGTGCAAGTTCCCTTCTTTGTTCATCCATGCTAGCTAGCAGTTGCAGCTTTGAGACTTTGTGGTGTCGGCTATTATCACTGGAGTTAGGTAATATTTAAGGGTGGTTTTGATTTGCGTTTAGTTGATGATTAGGGATGATGGGCATTTTTTCAACTATGTTTTAGCCATTCAACTGTCATCTTCATAGAGGGTTCTGTTCTTGTCTCTTGCCCAGTGGTAGATGGTATTGTTTGCTTTGTTCTTGATTAATTTGAATTCTCTGTAGATTCTAGTAATGGACTCTTTGTCAGATGTATAATATGCAAATATCTTTTCTCATACTAAAGGTTATCTATTTGCTTTACTTGTAGTGTTTTTAGCTGTGCAGAGATTTTCAGTTGAATTAAATCCCATTTGTTTATTTTTGTTGTTGTGATTGCTATTGTAGTCCTCTTCTTAATTTCTTTCCCCAGGACAACATACATAAGAGCCTTCCCCATGTTTTCTTCCACACTTTTTACTATTTTTTAGTTATATTTAAATCTTTGATACATCTTGAATCAATTTTTTGTAAGTGGTGAAAGGTGCTGGTCCAGTTTCAGTCTTTTACATGTATTTATCCAGTTCTCCCAACAACTTTTATTGAATAGGGATTCTCTTTCCCATTGTATGCTTTTGTTTGGTTTATCAACAATCAGATGACAAGTAGAGACTAGTTTCATCTCTTTGTTCCATATGTCTACATCTCTATTTTGATCACTGTGGACTTGTAATGTAAACTGAAATCTGATAGAGTGATGCAAGCAGCTTTTTTTTTATTATGAAGAACTATTTTTTCCAGTTCTTCAAAGTATGTTGTTGGTAATATAATGGGGATTGTATTGAATGTATAGAGTGCTTTGGGTGGTATAGACATTTTAACAATGTTGATTCTTCTGAGCCAAGAGCATGGTATGTTCTTCCATTTGTTAGTGTCTTCTGCTATTGATTTTCTTAGGACATCATAATTGTAGACATCCTTCACCTCTTTGCTAGGTATATTCCTAGGTATTTCATTTTCTTTGAAACTAGTGTGAAAGGAATTGTGTATTTGATTTTATTCTCATCTTGCCTGTTATTGACATATACAGAGGCTACTGATTTGTGGACATTGATTTTGTACCCTGAGACATTACTGTATTTTTTCATCACTTCCAGGAGTCTTGTGGTTGGGTCTTTGAAGTATAAGACCATATCATCTGCAAAGATAGAGACTTTGACGTCCTCTACTCATTTGGATGCCCTTTATTTCCTTCTATTGCTGAAGTATATTGGCTAGAACCTCCAACACTATGTTGAATAGTAATGACAACAGAGGACAACCTTGTCTGGTTCCAGTTCTAAGTGGAAAAGTTTTCAGTTTTACTCCATTCAGTAAAATATTAGCTGTGGGTTTGTCATACATAGTTTCAATAAGTATAAGAAATGTGCCACCTATGGCTGTACTCTTCAGTGTTCTAATTAGAAAAGGATGCTGGATTTTATTGAATCCTTTTTCTGCATCTATTGAGAGGGTCAAATGGTCTTTGTTTTTGCTTCTGTTGATACAGTGAATAATGTTTAGGGACTTGCATATGTTAAAACAGCCTTGCATCCCTGGGATGAAACCTACTTAATCATGATGTATGACTTATTTGATGAAAAGCTGTAATCTATTGGCTAGGATTTTGTTGAGAATTTTTGCATCTATATTCTTTTTTTTAATTAAATCATAAACATACAGATCATGCATGCATACATTAATGCATTTATGCGGTACAATGTGCTGATTTCATGTACAATTAGGAATGCTTACATCACACTGGTTAATGTATACCTAATCTCTCTTACTTTATTATTGTGTTAAGACATTTATACTTCCTACTAATAGATCCTACATGTACCCTTGCATTAGGCACCATAATTTCTTGTATCTGTGTGGCATCAGTTTTTATATCCCCTTTATCATTTCCGATTGAGGTTACTAGAGATTTTATTTTCCTACTTCTAGTTAGTTTGGCCAAAGGTTTATCTATTTTATTTATTTTTTCAAAAACCTAACCCTTTGTTTCATTAGTTTTCTGAATGATTCTTTTGTTTTCAATTTACTTAATCTCTGATTTAATTTTGTATATTTCATTTTTTCTGCTGTGTTTAGGTTTAGATTGTTCTTCTTTTTCCACAAGATAGCTTGTGAGTTTGTTGATCTGCTGTCTTTCAGTTTTTCAAATGTAAGCATCTAAAGCGGTAATTTTTCCTCTCAGGACTGCTTTTACTATATCCCACAGATTTGGGTAGCTTGTGCCTTCATTGTTGTTATGCTCAAAGAAGTTAATGATTTGCTGTTTTATTTCTTCCTGCGCTCAACTGTCATTCAGCATAAGGTTATTTAATTTCCCTGCCTTTGTGTGGAGTTGAATGTTTTTGTTGGAATTAAGTTCCACCTTTAATGCCTCATGGTCTGAGAATATGTAAGGTAAAATTGAAATTATTTTGATTCTGTTGAGGTTTGTTTATTGTCCTGGGATATGAACAATTTTGGAGAATGTTCCATGGGCTGATGAGAAGAATGTATTTTCCTTCTCTTGACTAATTATGTTGGCTAGAACTTTCAGAACTATGTCGAATTGTAGTGGCAATAGTGGACATCCTTATCTAGTCTAATTCTATGTGAAAATTATTTCACTTTTGCTCCATACAGTATGATATTGGCTGTGGGTTTTTCATAGGTGGCTTCAATCAGTTTAAGAAATGTGCCATCTATGACTATTAAGTGTTCTTATTAGAAAAGTATTCTGAATTTTGCCAAATAGTTATTCTGCATCTATTAAGAGGATCATTTGTCTCTGATTTTGCTTCCATTGATATGGTGAATTGCATTTATGGATTTGCATATCTTATACTGGCCTTGCATTTCTGGGATGAACTATACTTGATCATGATGTATAATTTTTTTAATGTGTAGCTAAGATTTTATTATTAATAAAATCAATATTCATTTGTGAATCAATATTCATTGGTGAAATTTATCTGTAGTTCTACTTTTTATTTGTTTCCTTTCTTAGTGACCAAACGAAATCACCTCTATCAGAGAGATGTTTGCTTCACAGAACGTGTTGGGGAAGGTTCCTTCCTTGTTGATGTTTTGGAATAGTTTTTGCAGTATAGGTACAAGCTCTTTGAAGGTTTGTTAGAATTCTGATGTGAAGACATCTGGTTCAGGGCTTTGTGGGGGGGAAGATTTTCTATTATTTCTTTAATTTTGGTCCTTGATATTTGTTCAGGAGACCTATTTCTTCATGGTTAAGTCTAGGGAAATGGTGTGAATCCAGGTATTGGTCCATTTCCTCCACATTGTCAAATATGGGGGCATAGAGTTTCTTGTAGTAGTCAGAGATAAATTCTTCCATCTTTGTGGTATCTCTTGTTATTTTCTCTTTTTCATTTCTTGTTGAGGGTATTAAAGATCTTACTTTCCTATTTGTAGTTAATCTGGCCTTTTTTTTTATAAATTTTATAATATTTTTGAAGAACTAACTTTTTTCCATTAATTTTTGGAATGATTCTTTTATTTTTAATTTCATTTATTTCCTATTTAATTTTGGTTATTTCTCTTCTGCTGCTATGTTGGGGATTAAATTGTGCTAACTTTTCCATTTCCCTGAGATGATTAATGAGGTTGTTGTAGTGCTGTTTTCAGATGTGGGTTTCTAATGTGATAAATTTCCCTCTTAGCATTGTTTTGGTGGTATCCCACAGGTTTTGGAGCTTATGGATTCATTATTGTTATTTTTGAGCAATTTAATAATTTCCTCTTTTATCTCATCCTTGATTCAGCTCTCATTCAGCATAAGATTATTTAGTTTCCATGCCCTGGTGTTGGGATGAATATTTATGTTCGAGTGGAGCTCCACTTTTATTGCCTTGTGATCTAAAAAGAAATAAGGTACAATTTCAGTTGTTTTAATTTTGTTGAGGTTTGGGATTTGTGTCCTAGGAAATAGTCTATTTTGGTGTATGATCCATGGGCTGATGAGAATGATGTGCACTCATTAGCTTTGAGATGTTATGTTCTGCATATGTCTATTAAGCCCAAGTATTCTAGGGGCACATTTACGTCCTTTGTATCTTTGTTTAGTTTCTGTTCAGAGGATCTATCTAGTTCTGTCAGAGGAGTGTTAATATCCCCAGCTATTATGCTGTTGTAGGATATCATGTTGTTTAGACCAATTGAGGTCCATTTCACAAATCTGGTGTCATTTAAATTGGCTGCATAAAGATTTAGAATTCTAATGTCCTCTTTTCGTATTGTTCCCTTGATCAGTATTTAGTAACCATCTTTGGTTTTCTTAACTTTATTACTTTAAATCCACTTGTACGTGAAAATGAGATTGAGATTCCTCCTATTTTCTAATTTTCCCTTAGCTTGAAATGTTCTTCCAACCCTTTACCCCACGTCTTGTTTTGTCTTTTAAGGTTAGGTGTGTTTCTTTGATACATATATAGATAGCTTGTGCTTTTTCATCCAGTCAGCTAACCTGTGCCTCTTCAGTGGAAAATTCAATCCATCTACACTTTTTGGGGGAAAGTTTGTTGCTTAGTTTCTTCTTTCACCATTTGAAAGCTAGGTTTTGTCCTTCAGTTTCTTTATGGGTGTTAATGTTGTGGTGATCAATTGTGATGATCAGTGTGGAGAATAGTTCTAAATATTTCCTGTAGATCAGGTCATGTTTTGATGAATTTCCTCAATTATTGAATATGAGTAAAACATTTGATTTCTTTTTTTATTAAATCATAGCTGTGTACATTAATGCAATCATGGGATACAATGTGCTGGTTTTATATACAATTTGAAATATTTTTATCTAACTGGTTAACATAGCTTTCATGGCATTTTCTTAGTTATTGTGTTCAGACATTTATATTCTACATTTAGTAAGTTTCACCTATACTCTTCTAAGATGCACCGTAGGTGTGGACCCACCAATTACTCTTCCTCTACCCATTCTCCCCTCACCCCTCCCCTCCCTTACTCCTTTCCCCATATTCTTGTGCTGTAGTTTAGTTTCATAGTACAGATGAGTACATTGGATACTTTTTCTTTCAGTCTTGAGATACTTTGCTAAGAAGAATATTTTCCAGATCCATCCATGTAAACATGAAAGAGATAAAGTCTCCATCTTTCTTTAATGCTGCATAATATTCCATGGTATACATATACCACTATTTATTTATCCATTCGTGGGTCGATGGACCCTTGGGCTTCTTCCATGACTTAGCAATTATGAATTGGGCTGCAATAAACATTCCGATACAGATATCTTTGTTGTAATGTGATTTTTGGTCTTCTGGATATATACCTAGTAGAGGAATTATAGGATTGAATGACAATTCTATTTTTAGATCTCTAAGTACTCTCCAAATATCTTTCCAAAAGGATGGACAGTATTAGTTTGCATTCCCACTAGCAATGTAGAAGTGTTCCCTTTTCTCTACATCCACACCAACATCTTTGGTTTGGGTATTTTGTGATGTGGGCTAATCTTATTAGAGTTAGATGATATCTCAAAGTAGTTTTGATTTGAATTTCTCTGATGATTAGGGATGATGAGCATTTTTTCATGTGTCTGTAGGCCGTGCACCCTTCTTCTTCAGATAAGTTTCTCTTTCAGTCCCTTGCCCACCCTGTGATGGGATCCCTTGTTCTTTTCTTGCTAATACGTTTGATTTCTCTGTGTATTCTGGTTATTAAAACTTTGCTGGAGACATAACCTGCAAATATTTTCTCTCATTCTGAAGGCTGTCTATTTGCTTTACTAACTGTGTTTTTGGCTGTGCAGAAGCTTTTTAGTTTGAACAGGTCCCAGTAGTGTATTTTTGATGCTGCTTCAATTACCTAGGGGGTCCTTCTCATAAAATATTTGCCCAGGCCAATTCCTTCAATAGTTTTCCCTGCATTTTCTTCTAGTATTTTTATTGTTTAGTGTCTTAAGTTTAAATCTTTAATCCAGTGAGAGCCTATCTTAGTCAAAGGTGAAAGGTGTGGGTCCAGTTTCAGTCTTCTACAGGTCGCCATCCAGTTCACCCGGCACCATTTTTTAAATAGGGAATATTTCCCCCTACTGAATGTTTTTAATTGGCTTGTCAAAGATCAAATAACTGTAAGTAGCTGGGTTCATCTCTTGGTTGTTTATTCTGTTCCATACATATACCTCTCTGTTTCTGTGCCAGTACCATGCTGTTTAGATCACTATCAATTTATAGTATAGTCTGAGGTCTGGTAGTGTAACTCCTCCTGCTTTGTTAGTAAAACATTTGATTTCTTTATCAAATTTGAAGCTTAGCTTAATAGGATATAGAATTCTATGCAGAATTTTTATTTTTTGAGACAGAGTCTCGTTTTGTTGCCCTTGGTAGAATCCCATGGTGTCACAGCTCAAAACAACTTCAAACTATTGGGCCCAAGCAATTATTTTGCCTCAGCTTCCTAAGTTCTGGTAGTACAGGTGCCCACTCCAACACCTGGCTGTCTTTTAGAGACAGTGTCTCACACTTGCTCAGGTTAGACTCAAACTCCTCAGCTCAGGCAATCTACCTTCCTTGGATTCTCAGAGTGCTGGAATTATAAGCATAAAGCACTGTGCCCACCCCCAAAATTGTTTTATTGAAAAAAGGTAGATGACATTCTCTTCTGGTTTGAAAGGTTACAGTTGAAAAGTCTTCTGTAATCCTTATTGATCTCCCACTGTAGGTCAATAGGCACTTATTCCTGGCTGCTTTCAGAATTTTCTCTTTCATCTTGACTTTGGCCAGGTTCATGGCAACGTGTCCTGGAGATGTTCTGTTTGTACTGAGCCAACCCAAGGTTCAATATCCCTATGAAAGGAGTATGTCAGAATCTTTGGGAAATTTTCATTTATGATATTCCCCCAGTAGGACTTCCTTTCCTCTGGGATCTTATTATTCACCTTCAGTGATCTCTATAATTTGTATGTTTGAACATTTAGCTGAGTCCCACAGTTCTCTGAGGAAATGCTCTGCTTTCTCATTTTTTTCTGTCTTTTTAGCTACCTGTGTTAGCTCATGAGCCTTATCCTCTAGCTCTGAGATTCTTTCTTCTGCGCAGCATAATCTGTTGTTGATTAAATATGCATTTTTTTCTGCTGCATATTTAAACTCCTGGAATGACTCCTTCATTTTATTAAGCTCCAATATATTCTTTCTTACTTCTTCATGTCTTTTGCTCATTATTTGGGTTAGTTTTTGAATTTATTTTTGCTTATTCTCCACTTTCCCTTTAATTCTCTTCTTAATTTTGGCCATCCACATTTTAAATTCCCTTTCTGTAAATTTCAAAAATTCTTTATAGGTGGAATCCTCTTCAGTAGCTACCTCATGATCCCGGGGTGGGGAGGGTATTCTTATTTTTCATGTTGCCAGCATTTTTGTGTTGATTCTTCTTCATTAGTATTTTCTTCTTATTCCCTTCCTTTCCCTACTTTTTTTTTTCACTTCCTCCTTCTCTTTGTGTTATCTTGTCGGTATGTTTAGTTGTTGAAATATCCATTTGGTACAGGCCAAAAGGAAGACAAGAGTAAAGAGAAATAAAGGAGAAAACAATGTAAAGGACAACAAATAGAGGGGAGAGGGTGAAAGAAAAAACTTGAAAAAAAGGAGAGAATAACAGAAAGAGTCAGGAGTACTAGCGGTGTTCCTTAGGGTTTTTTGACCCTCCCTGGCAATTACAGGCTGAGTGTGTCCCTTAAGGTCAGGAACTCTTTACCAGCCTGAGAGAAAGGCTAGACTTCACCTCCACTAAATATGTTGAGTGGGGACTTACTAATACCATTTTTTCCAAATGCTAGAACTATTAGGACACCATATACCACGGACTTCAGGTCTCCTTGATCCAGGCCAATGCTGTGGCACACAGGCCAGGTCTCAAAATGAGGCTTTGTCCTATAAATGGAGTACAGAATGAAATGGAAACAGATCAGAAAAAATAGTAAAAATAAAAATATATAAAGAAAATTGAAAATAAAATTATGTAAGATGTAAATAAACCAAAAGGGATATCTTATTTGTTGTTTGAGAATTTTACTTGGAAAAGATGAAGAAAAGTATAAAAATACCTACAAAAGAGACAGAAAAGGAGAGAAATGGAAAGGAAAGAAAAGTGAAAGTGGTAGAAAACCTCAGTAAAAATGGAACCATTATTATCAAAGACAGTAAAAATGGAAAAATGAAAATGCAACAATACAAAACAAACCTTAAAAGAAAATTGAAAAAGGAAGGACTAAAATACCATAAAACCACAGGAAAATGGAGTTCTTACTAATGAAGACAGTGATAATGCAAAAATAAAAACCCAACAACAAACAACAACAGAAATTGAATATGGGGGAAAAGTAGATAGATAGATAGATAAGATAGATAGATAGATCCATTGATTTAATAGATACAGCAATATATTATCTGAACACCAAGTGGCGCTCTGGAGTTAGTATATTTTATTTTATTTTTTAATTTTATTATCTTTATTATTAAATCATAGCTGTGTACAATAGTGCAATCAAGGGGTACAATGTGCTGGGGTTTTTTAAAATTATTTTTTATTGAATCATAGCTGTGTACAATAATTCAGTCATGGAGTACAGTGTGCGGGCTTCACATACAATCGGAGATATTTTTATCAACCTGATTGATATAACATTCATGATATTTTCTTAAAATGTGCTGGTTTCATATACTATCTTAACTATTTTCATCAAACTGATTAACATAGCCTTCCTGGCAATTTCTCTGTTATTATACGAAGACATATGTATTCTGCATTTAGCAAGGTTCACCTGTACCCTTCTAAGATGCACCGTAGGTGTGGCCCCACCAATT